>JACCGJ010019613.1:0-24291 GCA_013407085.1 Atriophallophorus winterbourni | reverse complement strand
GCCAGTATCCCTCGCGCCTAATAATGTTGCTTCGCACCGCAGTAGTCCACCAAGGTTGCATGTTCTTAAGCTTAACAGGTCGAAAAGGACAGTAAAGTTCTTGAAGACCTACAATATTGCGCTCAATAACTGACCATTTACTTTCGATGTCATTGGTTTCAGAAAATCAGTCACATCGTGAAGCTGAAAGCCGTACGGTATTCCAGTCAAATCTATTTAGACTACTCCTGTATTTGACCGGTGGCTTATTAAAACAGAGAATTTCCTGGAATATTATGGTGACATGGTCACTTTTCCCTAAAGGTGAGCCGTAAGAGAGGTTTTGGACATCTTTAGGACCTTTAGACAAAAGTAGATCCAGTGTAGATGGTGAATGTCCATCTCTGTACCTAGTTTTCTCACTTACGCGCTGATGAAGCGCACTGCACTGCAGTTCATCGAGATAAACCTGGAAAATTCTATCCGAGGTCATCTGAGTGTCCCAGTCAATACTCGGTAAGTTAAAGTCACCATTTAAATAGACTCGTGGGGTAGTTTTGAGCAACCTAGTAAGAAGTTTCCTAAGTTTTTGGTCCTAGGAAGCGCCTGGTGCTCTGTATAAGCAGCCTAACGCAAAAGAGAGCTTACCGTTAGGGACTATTGCCGAGACCAGTTGGATGCCAAAAGTGGCCATTTTGATACCAAAGTCTTGGTACTTAATACCATGCTCTAGTAGTATTATAGCTTCACATCCGCGTCTACCATCTGATCTATCCGATCAGATGGCTGTATATGTCAAAAGAAGATCAACTGGAATAATTTCTGTATTTTGAAGCGGGGTCTCTGATACGCCTAGGATCCTAGATTTACTTTTGGATGCTTTCTGCTATAATTCCAGCCATTTACTACGCACGCTTTAAGCATTTGTATATAGTATACTTACAGCATTTCGATGTACCCCGCCTAATTTCTAAGAACCCTCGGGCGCAGAACCCGAGGTATTACCATGTGTTTTAGCATGTCTAAATGCGCTAAAAAATAGTGCTGTATGTAGAATCTACGTCGCTGGAAGGGTGTGGCGTAGAGGTTCTTAATGCAGTAGCGTTGAGCGCAGAGTGAGCAAGGCTTTCGTTTGCTGCATCACAACTTATCCAAGAATCGTCCCCTATATTTTCTACCAGCACTTGAGCAATCTTGATTGAAATATCCGCTGTTGCGAGTTATTCCATTAGCGTTTCTCAGGGTTTAACCTTGCTACCCGAACGCTGGAACGCAAAGAAATATGCTGGAGCTGGGCGGCTATCTGGCACCAATCTATACAAACCATTTGTATTGGTATGTGATTTGTCGCTTTTTGAAAGAAACAAATCTCTGTCTCCCTGGTTTCTAAGTCCAACGAAGATTGGCCTTGCTTGATTTCCTTTCTTATACAGACCGATTCTATGAACCCGAACGAACTGGAGATTGGGCTTAAGCTCTTCTAAACGCAATAAATTTTGCACGCCTTTCTGATCTACCCTGCATCGTAATTTAACCTCCATTTGAGCCTTAGGGTTGTAAACTTCTGGAACATTGTTCCAGAAGAACTTAAATCCTACAGTACCGCCTCTAGTTTTGAGCAGGGTTTGGACCGCAACTGGGGTAAGTTTTTTCCTGAATACTCTCCTTAATTGCTATACAAGATTAGGTATTTGATTTTTTAGCGTTATATCGTAAATAAAGTGAGGGCTAGAGTTCTCTGTGTATTTTATTTAATATACACGATGCTACTTGAGCTGAACTCTCACCGTGCTAGTGAAGAGAAACTGCTTTTCTTTTTTCCAGCATGGGCTATAACGTGGTGCTTCCCAAATTCAACCCGGATAATCTCTTGGCGTCGCGATCGTCGAAGATTTCAAATAGACAAAAATAATAAACGTTTTGGCAGTGATGGGTGCTTCTCTGCATATTTCCACCGTGAGAAATTCTGGACGTTCGATTGGCTCGTTAGCCACATACTGTCCTGTGCAAACTGAACTGAACTGAACTAAAGAATAAAAGGCTTTTGTTCGTTTAGGATCAGAATCTTTCTAGTCCTATTTTTCATAATTTTCTCAGGAAAAGACTTTTTGCAGCGCTCGCAATTCACTGCGGATAGAAGCTAATTGCGAGTTAATTGTCGCTGAATTGCCTAGACGCGGTTCGGTTTACTTAATTGTTGGTGAGCGCGGGAGATTTTGAGCTCGCTGGCTCTTCTTCTTACGCTGACTAACAACGTTGTTGTTAGTTTTCCCCCGATTCCCTTCTGCTGAATTTCGTACACCCGCCGGCTTATATAAGATTGATTTGGGCGATGCCGCAACTTGCGCATAAGATCTTTGGGTTTGTTCCCTGCTGTGGTATGCATGTGTAGCGGTATGGGCTCAGAAAAATCTATCAGAGATTGAAAAAATACTAGCTACAATGTTGTATGAAGATATTACACCCTGTATGCATATATGGTTCGAATGGGTCTGAATGGAATGCAAAGAAGGTGCAAGGGAGGCTTATCATATGCAAGTTTCCCAGTTACACGCAACATTGCAGGAACCAACCCAGAGATACTATGCGCAAGTTGTGGCATCGCCCAAATCAATCTTATATAAGCTGGCGGGTGTACGAAATTCAGCAGAAGGGAATCGGGGGAAAACTAACAACAACGTTGTTAGTCAGCGTAAGAAGAAGAGCCAGCGAGCTCAAAATCTCCCGCGCTCACCAACAATTAAGTAAACCGAACCGCGTCTAGGCAATTCAGCGACAATTAACTCGCAATTAGCTTCTATCAGCAGTGAATTGCGAGCGCTACAAAAAGGCTTTTCCTGAGAAAATTATGAAAAATAGGACCAGAAAGATTCTGATCCTAAACGAACAAAAGCCTTTTATTCTTTAGTTCAGTTCAGTTCAGTTTGCACAGGACAGTATGTGGCTAACGAGCCAATCGAACGTCCAGAATTTCTCACGGTGGAAATATGCAGAGAAGCACCCACCATTGCCAAAACGTTTAATCTTTTTGTCCATTTGAAATCTCCGACGATCGCGACGCCCAGATATTATACGGGTTGTATTAAGGAAGCACCGCGTTACGAGGTACTTGTATCTTGGAAGTGGGAGATTTCATGGAGGTGAGAATCGAGGAGACCTTTGAATGAACCGAGAGAAGCGACCTCAAAAAGCGTGCCTGGAAGAGTGTTTCACCGACTGCGTACTCTCACAGAGAAAATGCTGTGTCGACAATCAAGCCTGCTCTGTTGATGTAAAAGTTCGAGCTCATGTCCTCGGAGGTTAGTGCTTGGAGAGGGAACGAATAGGGAGTTGCATGGATGGGAAGGGTCAGTCAAGATCCGGTGGGTCAGTAACATGTCATCGCGGTGAAGACGGTAGGTAACGTAGAATATATCTAAACTACGTGACCTTTCCTCGTAAGACATGTTGTGCATACCACGGACAAGCTTTGTCGCACGTCTCTGGGCTTTTTCGAGAAGGGACACGTCTTTGGATAGCCAAGGCTGCCAAGCCTGTACTGCGTATTCCAAGTGTGGACGGATGTAGACATTCAGCAGTGTCGGGAAGAGAAACCGGTCAAACCTACCTAAAGCGCGGCGAAGTAAGCCAGTGTTGCGATTGGCTACTGCTGCGGCTCGTTCGCATTGCGTATGCAACCGAGATCGTGCTGGATGATGATGCCGAGATCCTATTCTTGTCAAACACTTTGAAGTACTGTTGAGCCCAAACTGTAAGCGACCGGATCTGAGTGTCGGATGGGGAGAACGCTACACTTGGAGGTGTTCAATGGGAGATGATTCCTCAAAGACCAGCTGTGTAAACGATCTAAGTCCTCTTGTAGCACGTGTGAATCCCTTGGCGATTTGAGTGAGCGACAGATTTTGACATCGTCCGCAAATAGGAGGAACGGCGATTCAATGTTTTGGCCAATATCATTGATGAAAATGATGAAGAGTCTCGGACCAAGAACGGAGCCTTGTGGCAGACCGCACTTGATTGGGAAGCGGGCAGAATAGCAGTCACGCACACGAGCACAGAGGGAGCGGTCGCGAAGAAAGTACTTCATCCAGGACAATAAAAATGACCTAACGCCGCAGGCAGCGAGTTTAAGTAAAAGAATGTCGTGGTCGACGCGGTCGAATGCCTTGGATAAATCCAGAAATACTGCATGGACACCAATGCATTCGTCCACAGTGTTCGTCCAGGCATCCCGTGCGAGAAGCAAGTTGGAAGTGCATGAACGGTTGGTGCGAAAGCCGTATTGTTGTGTGATTAAAAGTCGATTTGTTTCCAGATGTGAAACAAGGTGGTCAGAGATTATGCTCTCCATGACTTTAGAAATGACTGACAACAGCACAATGGGGCGATAATTTGCGGGTTCCGACCGGATACCGCCTTTAAAGATAGGCGTGATAACACCTTCTTTCCAAGCTTGGGGGACAGTGGCGGAGTCCATACAACGTTGGAAATACGTGGCAAGTAGATTAGATATGTGCAATGCGGCTACTTTCAGGATCCTAGGGTGGATTCTGTCGAGCCCTGGTGAAGAGTATTGCCGTAGACATGAAATATTATGGTGGACTGCATCAGGGGTAAACATTATCTCCGGCATTTCCTGTACGTCATGTGAGGGAGAAGAAAAATGGGAAGAGTTTGTAGAATAAATAGGGTTGAAAATTGGGGCGTAGTGTTCAGACAACTGGGTTGCTGCTCTCGAGGCTGTTGAGGTGAGTCCATTTGCGCTGACTAGTGATGGAATTCCAACTTTAACTACCGTCGTTGATTCACAAATTTAAACAAACGTTTTGGGTTATCCAAGAACTTGTTACAGATGTACAATTCATACTGGCATTTGTCTTGGTGGTTGAGAGATGTGCAACGATTTCGCAATGACTTATAAATTTCCTAGTCAGTTCGACTTCGTCGTGTCCGGTAACACCACCACGCCAAGTTTCGCTGTGCTATGGCTTTGCGTGTTCGGCCCAAGTGTGACTCGATCAACAAAATCACACACTACTTCACAGGTAAAGCCAAAACCAAACAACGCTGGGAAACTGCCTGCAGCTCCAAAAGCCAATCACAAGAACACGCGATCCCTGACCATTGTATGCACAAATGTGCCGGAAAGTGTATCTCCATGCTTTCAAGCACGCAGGCAAGATGATGGGCAACAATGGCGAGCTCTCTGTGAGAAACTGAAACTCGATGTAGACCCGGTTTCTTTAGTACGTCTTTCCAGACACCAAAACTTGCCTCACGCGGATGCCACACGTCTACTTAGAATCATCTTGACTCCCCGAAGAAGGTTGACGAGGTCTTGCTCTCGGTCCACCTTCTCCGAAATACAAATTTGCCAGACGTTCCTTGGCCTCAGAGGCAGATGCAAAAGCAAGAAGGCTATGATTGGAAATCGGCGAACAATAAACGCAGCATTTTTGTCCACGGTGTGCCTGTACTTAAAGATGATGACTTAGCTAAGAACACTCTACACGACTGTTCTCAGTGACGCTACATCCAAGAACTCAGCAAAATTCACGGAACTTTGACGACTGCCGTGAAACGCCTTCACACGACCTCCAGCTACAAGGGTAATGCCCCCCGTATTCTGAAAATTACCTTCCAATCCGAAGATATGGTTAATACTGCCTTGCGCTTGTGGTATGATAACAAACGCTTTGCACCTACAGAGGTCCGTCTTCGCTCCGCAGTTGACAAACCAAGACCTCGTCCGCAACCATCAGTCATACCCAGCACAAATCAGTCTGCTGACGAACTTCACACGACCGCTTAAAAAACTCCCCGCAGCCGGTTTTAGTGAGTTTGGCGGAATAACTGCACACCCTATAACCACACTGCATACTCTACAATCACGCAGCCTTTCATGCTGTTACACAAATGCTGCTGGTTTCCTGAACAAACTCTCGGAACTCCGTTACAGCCATTCCCTGTGCTCATGGGACCTGATAGCCGTTACTGAGACGTGGTTATCAAGTGCAGTTCATGATGCGAAACTCACCCTTCCAAACATGTCATTACTTCGCTGCGACTGTACAACAAGACGACGTGGAGTGCTGTTCTATCATCACAAATCGCTTCGCTGCGAACAATTATCTGACCCTGCGTTGGTTGACTCTGATGTTATTTGGTGCCAAATACCACTCAAGCAAGACAGTCTTCTCCTGATTGCAGTTGTTTATAGATCTCCCAGTAATACCTCACTGCTCGATTCCTCCCTTCTGTCATCACTTCGACATGCTTTAAATAAAAGATTCTCCCACATACTGATAATGGGTGAATTTAACTGTCCCAGTCTTTACGGTTACCATGCCTCCCACCCACTTGCCACCGCGTTGTCCGAAATATTGGCAACCTATCCATTATACAATCATGTTCACGAAGCTACTCGGTTTCGGAGAAAAACCATCCCTTCTGGATCTCATCATCACCAACGAAGAGTTAATGATTGAAAAACTTTCATGTAACCCTTCTTTGGGCCACAGCGATCATGTTGTCTTGACATTCACCTTTGTCTGTTTCATGGATTACTTCAACGAACCTCATCCTAAGAGCTGCTGGATTACAGATTTAGGCTTGTTCCACCAACTCGTCGTAGTCAATCCATGGGATTTCTTAATGTTCGACCAGATCGATTTGGTATGGACCACGTTTTTCACTCAGTGGCACGCGCTGCAACGTCGTGCAAGCCACGAAAAGCCCCTTCGTCGGAAGAATCCCAGATCATTCCTTCGCAGCCGAACACGCAAAGCCATAGCACAGCGAAACTTGGCGTGGTGGTGTTACCGGACACGACGAAGTCGAACTGACTAGGAAATTTATAAGTCATTGCGAAATCGTTGCACATCTCTCAACCACCAAGACAAATGCCAGTATGAATTGTACATCTGTAACAAGTTCTTGGATAACCAAAAACGTTTGTTTAAATTTGTGAATCAACGACGGTAGTTAAAGTTGGAATTCCATCACTAGTCAGCGCAAATGGACTCACCTCAACAGCCTCGAGAGCAGCAACCCAGTTGTCTGAACACTACGCCCCAATTTTCAACCCTATTTATTTTACAAACTCTTCCCATTTTTCTTCTCCCTCACATGACGTACAGGAAATGCCAGAAATAATGTTTACCCCTGATGCAGTCCACAAGAATATTTCATGTCTACGGCAAAACTCTTCACCAGGACTCGACGGCATCCACCCTAGGATCCTGAAAGTAGCCGCATTGCACATATCTAATCTACTTGCCACGTATTTTCAACGTTGTATGGACTCCGCCACTGTCCCCCAAGCTTGGAAAGAAGGTGTTATCACGCCTATCTTTAAAGGCGGTATCCGGTCGAACCCGCAAATTATCGCCCCATTGTGCTGTTGTCAGTCATTTCTAAAGTCATGGAGAGCATAATCTCTGACCACCTTGTTTCACATCTGGAAACAAATCGACTTTTAATCACACAACAATACGGCTTTCGCACCAACCGTTCATGCACTTCCAACTTGCTTCTCGCACGGGATGCCTGGACGAACACTGTGGACGAATGCATTGGTGTCCATGCAGTATTTCTGGATTTATCCAAGGCATTCGACCGCGTCGACCACGACATTCTTTTACTTAAACTCGCTGCCTGCGGCGTTAGGTCATTTTTATTGTCCTGGATGAAGTACTTTCTTCGCGACCGCTCCCTCTGTGCTCGTGTGCGTGACTGCTATTCTGCCCGCTTCCCAATCAAGTGCGGTCTGCCACAAGGCTCCGTTCTTGGTCCGAGACTCTTCATCATTTTCATCAATGATATTGGCCAAAACATTGAATCGCCGTTCCTCCTATTTGCGGACGATGTCAAAATCTGTCGCTCACTCAAATCGCCAAGGGATTCACACGTGCTACAAGAGGACTTAGATCGTTTACACAGCTGGTCTTTGAGGAATCATCTCCCATTGAACACCTCCAAGTGTAGCGTTCTCCCCATCCGACACTCAGATCCGGTCGCTTACAGTTTGGGCTCAACAGTACTTCAAAGTGTTTGACAAGAATAGGATCTCGGCATCATCATCCAGCACGATCTCGGTTGCATACGCAATGCGAACGAGCCGCAGCAGTAGCCAATCGCAACACTGGCTTACTTCGCCGCGCTTTAGGTAGGTTTGACCGGTTTCTCTTCCCGACACTGCTGAATGTCTACATCCGTCCACACTTGGAATACGCAGTACAGGCTTGGCAGCCTTGGCTATCCAAAGACGTGTCCCTTCTCGAAAAAGCCCAGAGACGTGCGACAAAGCTTGTCCGTGGTATGCACAACATGTCTTACGAGGAAAGGTCACGTAGTTTAGATATATTCTACGTTACCTACCGTCTTCACCGCGATGACATGTTACTGACCCACCGGATCTTGACTGACCCTTCCCATCCATGCAACTCCCTATTCGTTCCCTCTCCAAGCACTAACCTCCGAGGACATGAGCTCGAACTTTTACATCAACAGAGCAGGCTTGATTGTCGACACAGCATTTTCTCTGTGAGAGTACGCAGTCGGTGAAACACTCTTCCAGGCACGCTTTTTGAGGTCGCTTCTCTCGGTTCATTCAAAGGTCTCCTCGATTCTCACCTCCATGAAATCTCCCACTTCCAAGATACAAGTACCTCGTAACGCGGTGCTTCCTTAATACAACCCGTATAATATCTGGGCGTCGCGATCGTCGGAGATTTCAAATGGACAAAAAGATTAAACGTTTTGGCAATGGTGGGTGCTTCTCTGCATATTTCCACCGTGAGAAATTCTGGACGTTCGATTGGCTCGTTAGCCACATACTGTCCTGTGCAAACTGAACTGAACTGAACTAAAGAATAAAAGGCTTTTGTTCGTTTAGGATCAGAATCTTTCTGGTCCTATTTTTCATAATTTTCTCAGGAAAAGCCTTTTTGTAGCGCTCGCAATTCACTGCTGATAGAAGCTAATTGCGAGTTAATTGTCGCTGAATTGCCTAGACGCGGTTCGGTTTACTTAATTGTTGGTGAGCGCGGGAGATTTTGAGCTCGCTGGCTCTTCTTCTTACGCTGACTAACAACGTTGTTGTTAGTTTTCCCCCGATTCCCTTCTGCTGAATTTCGTACACCCGCCAGCTTATATAAGATTGATTTGGGCGATGCCACAACTTGCGCATAGTATCTCTGGGTTGGTTCCTGCAATGTTGCGTGTAACTGGGAAACTTGCATATGATAAGCCTCCCTTGCACCTTCTTTGCATTCCATTCAGACCCATTCGAACCATATATGCATACAGGGTGTAATATCTTCATACAACATTGTAGCTAGTATTTTTTCAATCTCTGATAGATTTTTCTGAGCCCATACCGCTACACATGCATACCACAGCAGGGAACAAACCCAAAGATCTTATGCGCAAGTTGCGGCATCGCCCAAATCAATCTTATATAAGCCGGCGGGTGTACGAAATTCAGCAGAAGGGAATCGGGGGAAAACTAACAACAACGTTGTTAGTCAGCGTAAGAAGAAGAGCCAGCGAGCTCAAAATCTCCCGCGCTCACCAACAATTAAGTAAACCGAACCGCGTCTAGGCAATTCAGCGACAATTAACTCGCAATTAGCTTCTATCCGCAGTGAATTGCGAGCGCTGCAAAAAGTCTTTTCCTGAGAAAATTATGAAAAATAGGACTAGAAAGATTCTGATCCTAAACGAACAAAAGCCTTTTATTCTTTAGTTCAGTTCAGTTCAGTTTGCACAGGACAGTATGTGGCTAACGAGCCAATCGAACGTCCAGAATTTCTCACGGTGGAAATATGCAGAGAAGCACCCATCACTGCCAAAACGTTTATTATTTTTGTCTATTTGAAATCTTCGACGATCGCGACGCCAAGAGATTATCCGGGTTGAATTTGGGAAGCACCACGTTATAGCCCATGCTGGAAAAAAGAAAAGCAGTTTCTCTTCACTAGCACGGTGAGAGTTCAGCTCAAGTAGCATCGTGTATATTAAATAAAATACACAGAGAACTCTAGCCCTCACTTTATTTACGATATAACGCTAAAAAATCAAATACCTAATCTTGTATAGCAATTAAGGAGAGTATTCAGGAAAAAACTTACCCCAGTTGCGGTCCAAACCCTGCTCAAAACTAGAGGCGGTACTGTAGGATTTAAGTTCTTCTGGAACAATGTTCCAGAAGTTTACAACCCTAAGGCTCAAATGGAGGTTAAATTACGATGCAGGGTAGATCAGAAAGGCGTGCAAAATTTATTGCGTTTAGAAGAGCTTAAGCCCAATCTCCAGTTCGTTCGGGTTCATAGAATCGGTCTGTATAAGAAAGGAAATCAAGCAAGGCCAATCTTCGTTGGACTTAGAAACCAGGGAGACAGAGATTTGTTTCTTTCAAAAAGCGACAAATCACATACCAATACAAATGGTTTGTATAGATTGGTGCCAGATAGCCGCCCAGCTCCAGCATATTTCTTTGCGTTCCAGCGTTCGGGTAGCAAGGTTAAACCCTGAGAAACGCTAATGGAATAACTCGCAACAGCGGATATTTCAATCAAGATTGCTCAAGTGCTGGTAGAAAATATAGGGGACGATTCTTGGATAAGTTGTGATGCAGCAAACGAAAGCCTTGCTCACTCTGCGCTCAACGCTACTGCATTAAGAACCTCTACGCCACACCCTTCCAGCGACGTAGATTCTACATACAGCACTATTTTTTAGCGCATTTAGACATGCTAAAACACATGGTAATACCTCGGGTTCTGCGCCCGAGGGTTCTTAGAAATTAGGCGGGGTACATCGAAATGCTGTAAGTATACTATATACAAATGCTTAAAGCGTGCGTAGTAAATGGCTGGAATTATAGCAGAAAGCATCCAAAAGTAAATCTAGGATCCTAGGCGTATCAGAGACCCCGCTTCAAAATACAGAAATTATTCCAGTTGATCTTCTTTTGACATATACAGCCATCTGATCGGAT
The DNA here is from genome assembly GCA_013407085.1 of Atriophallophorus winterbourni. Classification (NCBI taxonomy): domain Eukaryota; kingdom Metazoa; phylum Platyhelminthes; class Trematoda; order Plagiorchiida; family Microphallidae; genus Atriophallophorus; species Atriophallophorus winterbourni. Next base: position 13,310 of record JACCGJ010019613.1, on the reverse strand, counting down.
AGATCAGATGGTAGACGCGGATGTGAAGCTATAATACTACTAGAGCATGGTATTAAGTACCAAGACTTTGGTATCAAAATGGCCACTTTTGGCATCCAACTGGTCTCGGCAATAGTCCCTAACGGTAAGCTCTCTTTTGCGTTAGGCTGCTTATACAGAGCACCAGGCGCTTCCTAGGACCAAAAACTTAGGAAACTTCTTACTAGGTTGCTCAAAACTACCCCACGAGTCTATTTAAATGGTGACTTTAACTTACCGAGTATTGACTGGGACACTCAGATGACCTCGGATAGAATTTTCCAGGTTTATCTCGATGAACTGCAGTGCAGTGCGCTTCATCAGCGCGTAAGTGAGAAAACTAGGTACAGAGATGGACATTCACCATCTACACTGGATCTACTTTTGTCTAAAGGTCCTAAAGATGTCCAAAACCTCTCTTACGGCTCACCTTTAGGGAAAAGTGACCATGTCACCATAATATTCCAGGAAATTCTCTGTTTTAATAAGCCACCGGTCAAATACAGGAGTAGTCTAAATAGATTTGACTGGAATACCGTACGGCTTTCAGCTTCACGATGTGACTGATTTTCTGAAACCAATGACATCGAAAGTAAATGGTCAGTTATTGAGCGCAATATTGTAGGTCTTCAAGAACTTTACTGTCCTTTTCGACCTGTTAAGCTTAAGAACATGCAACCTTGGTGGACTACTGCGGTGCGAAGCAACATTATTAGGCGCGAGGGATACTGGCAAAGATATAAAGCCTTACTGACCTACAAAAATTGAGCGTGCTATAAGGCTTCGAAAAACAACACAGTAAAGCTAGAACGGAGGATTAAGAGTAGCTATGAAACTTACCTGACGAACTCTTCTAAAAAGAAAGCTAAGAAGTATTTTAGTTATGTTCAGTATAAGGGTAAGTCAAGGGAGCACATAGTTACCCCAATATTAGGCAATGGCGAGAAAGCCAATGCTGACACATTTACAGTAAATGTCATCTGTTGTCTACAGCAGTCTATAAAATTACAGTAACTGCGAGTAACGGTATAATCGACTTCATTTAGAGAGTTATTATTTATGTATAGTCATAAGAGCGGACTTCAAATGAGCTGAGCAATGTCCCTCAGCTGCACAACGAGCTAGAGTAGAACTTTTTAGGCTAAAATCCGTTCTGACATGCAGAACGCCGAAAGTGTTTATCCCCTTATTGTCAGGCCGCATTTAAAATACTGCCTGCAATCCTGGAGCCCCTTCTTCAAAAAAGACATATTACTACTATAGATTCCAACGTCTGGTTACCAAAATGTTTGAAGGTATGTTTCAGAAACCCTACGAAGAACGTCTAATTTCTTGAATTCTCATCTCCTTTCGGCGTCGGCGTCTACGGGGTGACATAATAGAAACCTTCAAAATCCTGAAAGGCTTAGGCGACGAGGGTTGTCAAAACCTGTTCTCTCGAGCGATCAACCCTTCAATTAGAGGACATACATTGAAGCTCGCGAAAAACCAAAGCCGTGTGAATCATAGGCAACACATGTTCAGTGAAAGAGCGGTAAGCTCCTGGAACAAGCTGACTGAGGAATTAATCGCTTACACATCAGTAGGTGTATTCAAAAGGAGTTTAGATGCCTTTTTGCATGAGCTTTTCCAGAAATTGGCCAATTTTTATACATTTTAATAGGTCTTTACCATAATTTAAAAAATCCTGTTATATAATTTTTGTTCTAAATGTCATGTTTTAAATGTACGCACCAACATTTTATAGCTACCTCTCACCGGATTGTTGAAGACAAACCGTTTCCGTTTTTCTCAGTCGCAGCAACGAATACTGGGACCGATGGGCGGCCAGGAAAACATCTGACGTATCTCCACCTACGACGATGATACCAGAGAAGAATAGTCAATAGTCAATAGTTTTATTTTGGTAATAAAAGCTGATAGCTTGTAAGAAACCACTGAGTGGTGTGTACAGAGGGTCGCACAAAGCGTGCTATAAAGCATACGTGAGAGAAAAAACGGAGGCATATAGGACTTATAGTGGGCCATGTTCGCGTATAGCATACACCTTGATTGGACATTTATGACTTTTTTATAGGGAGGAGTGTCAGCCCAAGACACATTCCCACCACGTCATCCAGTGCATGACGGACTTGCGTACGGTAGCTTTGGCGTGAGCACGTTGAGCCTTGTAAGCTGACGAGAAGAGACTGGAAAGTGTTAGTCCGTTATGGCTATGTGAGTGGTATGTAAATATAGTGGGGTAGATCAGAATGGCGAAAGATAAACGAAAGTCACTTGAATTTTGATTGCCATATGTGTTTGTCTAGGCGTTGCTAAAACGACGACAGTGACTCTGCGTTCCAGACACGGCATATGCGAATAGGTAGGAAATAACTTCAACGGTTCATTCGGCTGTTCTGATGAGCAATCTTGAGATTGTGCCCACGAGGATTGCGATGATTGGATAGAGGCATCGGGGACTTGCAAGGGTGCTGATTCTGGGTGAGAATGCGAAAGGTCAAAAGCCAATCTCCACGGAGGATTTGGTAGCCAATTGACAAGAAGTCGCTATACTTCAGCCGTTCTACGTAGGACATGTTTTAAAGGCCGTTCATATACTTTTTCGCTCGTCGTTGTGGCTGTTCGAGCGCGTTCATGTCTCGTTGCAGCCACGGATGCCACGCACTGACTGCATATTCAGAGTGCGTGGCAGATGTAAGCGGACAGTAGCTGTGGGAAGACTCGTCGGTCAAAGCGTCTGAAAAGTCGCCTCAGAAGACCATCACTGTGGTTTGTGGTTCTTGCAGCCTTGTCGCACTGGCTGGAGCAGTCCAACTTTCGCTGTACGATGACACCGCGGTCGCTTACCTGTTCCACATGGTGCAAAGTTCGTCTTCCAATTGATAAGGGTAACGAACATAGTGTCAAATGTTCTGAATGTGGCATTTTGTTGTGTTCTAATGCCCACTGGTAGAGGCGGTCGAGGTCACGTTGCAGGCGTTAATTATCTTCGAAGCTAGATATAAGACGCCAAACATTGAGGTCATCCGCAAAGAGTAAAAATGAACCTGATAATTTCATGCTGATATCGCCGATGAATATAAGGAAGAAAGTAGGTCCGAGTATGAATCCTTGCGGAACTCCACTGGTCACCGGGAAACAGTCTAAATTGGTGTCTTTGACGCGCACACACGATGCGCGATCTTGCAGAAATTGGCTGATCCACATCAACAAAGGGTCGTCGGTTCCGTAGTGGCGTACCTTTTGAATGAGAATAAGGTGATCAACTCCATCAGAGGCTTTCGAAAAATCCAGGTTTGCCACGTCCACTGCAACTCCGCAGTCCACGGCTTTTGTCCAATCATCCCGGGCCAACAGGATGTTGGATAGGCGGGACTGTCCTGGCCGAAAATCATGTTGTTCATGATCAAGGATGTGATTTTCTTTAAAATGGCGTGTGATGGTGTTAGCTATAATACTTTCCATGACCTTTGATATCACAGACAGAAAGGTAACCAGGCGGTAATTAACTGGTAAGGTGCGGTTGCCTCCTTTAAACACCGGAGTGATGAAGCCTTGTTTCCAAGTTTGTGGGACTTCGGCTAAGTCGAGTGAACGCTGGAAATATAGCGCCAGATCTTTGGAGATATATGCTGTGACTGCATATTGAGAGTAGCAGAGGTAGTCAAATATTAGCACGGCATGATCTGCATGGCCCAGTGGTGATTCGATCGACATGTTTTCGACCATCAGTTCTTTGTTGGTGAGTATCAGATCGAGGGTGGACGGGACTTTGTGGCCGCAGAATCGTTTCAGTGTCAGGTTACATAGGGTCTATGCATGTCTCGTCATAGGTTGGGACTTGCATCACATTTTTCTATTTGTCACATTTCCTTCCATGACATTTCTATACACCATTATAAATGTCACATTTTTATCCAAACTTGCAAAACAATAAAATCTACCAAAAAATAAAAAAGTAAAAAAACCCTGACAAACTTTATGTTTTTAATGTACATTCTTATTTTTTAAATGATGAACTATTTTACTTTGATGACCTCTCACCATGATGGTGAAGAGAATATCTTTCATTATATTCCAGTGTCTTCGAATTATGAACCATCAGTGAAACTGGCTCGAAATCTATCCGCCCGAGATTTGTTCCATTTGCGATTCACTCTCCTGCAGATAACGAAAACCCGGCTGGTGAACACATTTTGGCTCAAATCGTCGACAATTCTTCAAGAGTATTGGAGTACACAGCGTACCCTACTCCCATGCTTTTAACCACACCCTCTTTCATCCCCTAGAATTTCTTAGATTTTCTTATTTTGATGGATTTATGTTCACTTTTCCATCCTCTCAACCAATCTCTCCGTGAAACACATAAATTGATACAAATATAATTTATTTATAATTTTTTTATGGCAATTTATTACAATTCACTTCACATTTTCCATAATTACCTTCCATTTATGTTCTCCATGTTTTCCCATCCTTGCAATCCGTAACTTCTGACAAAGTTTAAATGAAATCTTATTGTTATTAGACATGAAGATTTTTTTCTTACTTTCTGTATATTCGTTTCCATTATTGAACGGAAAAAAATGTTTAAAAATCCCGCTCACTTCGGTCATTTGCACCGTTATATTTTTTCTTTTGCTGTTCCAATTTTGATAAATTGATCATGTATTACATGCCTTGGATATCCAAGAATATATATTATTATTATTATTATTAGTTCGTTGACATGACTGTACAGTGGATGAGTTGCAATCGATTCTGATAAGTCACGTCCGAACTGATCGGTGGGCAAGCCAGACGATCCTCCCGAAGTGTTGAAGTCTTCCATTATGAGGACATGTGTGAAGTGTTGAGAAATTCCTAGTCGGATTGCAGCCAGCATAGAAGAGTCTATACTGGATTCCGCATTTGGAAGGCGGTAGATCACACCCATCAAGGCAACATCGTCGCGCCGCAAGGAAACTCTACACCACAAAGTGTCAGGAACAGATATATCAGGCTCTTGGATCGCTTCACAGCGTAGTGCTTGATTGAAATACAGTAGGACACCACCAACCCTAGTCTTACGGTCAATGCAGAATGACAGCATTAGTTAAGTATCCAATATAGTTAGGATCAACCAGGTTTCTGTAATGGCAATGACATCAAATTTTAAGTCGAACGGAGCAGTTGTAATTCAGAGAATTTGTTCATGAATCCTCGGGTTTTCGTGGAGCACCAGGACAGTGCATCACGGTGGTTTTGGCGTCGTGAGGTTTAACATCTAGGAAGCCGATCCGGAACTGATCGGCTATGGATGGTTTTTTGAGGCGGCTGCTTCATATTATTCCGCCTGATACACCTCCGGTGTTGGGTCGGTAATTTTCAGCTCGGATCTGATCCGATTGATATCGATAGACGACCGAAGGCGATTTTCTAAAGGAGCTATCAATCGGTTCATATACCAACAGTCGATCGCCAACGTGACCATACTTTCGGACTGGAATGTTATGTTAGTAATTCGGGGGGCACTGATTTTGTTGTTTTGGGTGACATAGGTAGGCATTCAAGCGATGTTGTGATTGTGGCCGTTATTGTTTATTGTTGTTGTATAAAGCGCCATTGCTCACAGTCATGTAGTTGTTTTTGGATCCGTCAGCGTCTGTGAGTTCTGGAATACCGTGTACATATATGCTGCGTTTGTCATTGTCCTGCTTCCAGTCAAATGACCGTTTTTTTCTTGGCTTGCCGTGCTGCCCATGGTATGTACGCGAAGATAAGGATTTGGGTAGGGGGTTTGCGAAGTGCGCACGTGAAGAGAAGGTCTGTTTCAGACGCTTCAAGGGAATATAGTGTGATGCAGAGAAATTTGGGATCTCTTAGATGAGGCGAATTCGGAGGCCTGGATAAAGGCACCACGCTATCAGCTTAAGAGGAAACCTAAAGTGTACGGCAAATTTGATCCCATTGCGTTACGTCTTCAGTAAGATGTATTTTAAAACACGGAGAATTGAATTCGGGCACATTTGTGCAGATCACTGTCATTCTCCCATCACGAAAATTCCACAAATGGGTTTTCTGTTGGTTAGCAGGAGCAGGTGTTGCATTCATCGATGGGACTAATTGTGGCTTCGATATATGGGGATCAGTATGCACACGTGGTGACGCAGCTACCACTTCGAAGTAGCGAAGCTCAGTGGCAATCTTAGGGCGGATATTGTCCTTAGAAGAATAAAATGGCGTTGAACAGGTCGCGAACTTCGTTTCGAGTAGTTTCACGCGTGCTTCCAGTGAAGTGATGTTCACCTTCTGCTAATCGAGCACAGTAAGCAAAGAGCGGATAATTGATTTTTTGGAACAGTTTACGCAAAACCATGATGAGTTTGTGCGCTGTCGATTCTCTTTTAATTATTACGTTGATAACCCGGAACAACGCGAGTGGAGCAACTACGACACTCAATTCCTTCAGATACGGCTTTGAAGCAGTCTCCATTGCCACAAATGTTTGCGTCCAAGTTTGGCATGATTGACTTTGGTTTTTTGCTGGATTAAGGCTCTACTTTTTCAAAGGTTGGCTTTCACCGGAATCTTGAGTTACTTCACCGTTAGAACGGAGATTCGATTTTGATTTAATATCTACCATGATGACAATGACAAGGTTGCGGGCTGCTGAAATTCGGTACGTGATCCCAATTCACTGATTACATTTACGTTGCTTATATTCAACGTATTCTCCTTACATATTTTTACCTAAATTTCATTAAAATAATATCTGTTGAGTCCATTAAATTTTTTCATGAACAAAATGCACTCGAAAACCTTATTATCTTCTCGTATTAAGCTACGTAAATTATCTAAGCCTAGTAACTGTACTGTCACATTAGACACTGACACTTCAGTTATTCTAAATAAATTGAAAAAATAGAATCGGAGGTATCGGAACTTAGAAGTGAACTAGCTTTATGCAATTTCACCTATAAATCTCTAAAACCTCTTTTATCACTCATGAACTCTGACATAGGCATTGACAAAGATATATTGATTCAAGCCAATAAATTTATAGATACCATGAGCACAGAAATATATCAAAGATAAGCTCATTCTTAAACTGTTATCATCATTTTTGTCGCAGATAATTATCCTATAAACGATTTAAAAAATGTATCTTTTCAACATATGGCACCCCCATAGAATATTTTACTGTAGTCCAACTACGTAAAAACATAATTAAACTACGTAATCCTATTTTATTCAAATTCACAGATAAGAATTTTGCATCGTATTTACTTGATAATATGAACCTTTCAAAAAGTATTCCTAGGTTCTCGAGTGTGGTTTTTAAACCGGACTCATCGCCCATGCAACAAAAATTCAACTATAAAAAGGAAAATTATCAGCTCCGCTATATGTAACAATACTTTGGATAATAATGAACGAATGTAATGCGATTCTTTAACTGAAATTAACTCTAATAATTCACAAAGCGCAACACTGCACATGATAATCATGCTACGTGTGAAACACATCCTTTGCATTTACGCTCGCCGCGTTTACCGTAAATTAAGACAAACACGACCCCTCCTACCAAATCCACCTACGTTTAAAGAGGCAGTAATCAGACAACCTCCCCGACAACTTATGAAGACAACTTATTATATAGGAATTCACCTAGTCTCGATAACCGTATTGATAGATCTCGTTTTCTAATGAATAACTGCCTACCATATAAGAAAAATATCACCATATACCAACTCCTATACATTTTCGTAATATTCAACCTTATGATAATTCAGCTACCATTACACAATATCCCTCCCCTTATAATAATTATATACACCAACCTTTATTTTATAATCCATATGTATCTCACTCCACTTATGAACGATACTTCAACAGTAATACCACTTTTTTTCAAAAACATGAATTGAATGTTAAGCCTAGAAAACTCCCTTATGCACCCACCCCGAATCGTTTAACATCCGACCTTTGTGTTGTTCGTTTTCTGGTCATAAATGGTAGAACAATTATACCTATAATCCATATACTAAAATCTTAACTTTCTTCTATACCTGTAGCCATGATTCTTGTAACTGAATCCTGGACTCGTGACGATCATTCTGACTCTAAACTCACCATACCTAACTACCAGATATTTAGAAGAAACCGCACCCTAAAACGAGGTGGCGGTTGTCTTATTTATGTGCATTCAAGACTTGAAGCTAATAGAATAACAAACTCGAATTTGATAGAACTTAAAGATTCACTATAGATATAACTACCTATGCTAGATGTTTTAATAGATTGCATGAACTACCTACGAGGCTCAACTTCATCTAATCTGGATACACTAACTCAAGCTTTCATCGAAGCGTCTTTACAACATGCACGCCTCAAACATATAGCCGGTGAATTCAACATGCCTTGTTTAAACTGGTACGAGCGATGTAAAGTTAGCACTCATGCAAATTTCATGAAAACATTTGACTTACTAGGTTACAAAACAATTTAGTGATAGACCGACTAGAAAGAGCAACATTCTTGACTTAGTCTTTAAATTAAATATTGATCCAACTAGCTTACTAATATTGCCTTCCCCCTTTAATGGGGACAATAAAATATTATCCTTCCATCTACCGTGCATTTGCAAACCTACCAATGAGGTCAAGACACTTTACCGTCACATCGATTGAAACCTACTTTCAACACTTACAAGGATTGAAGATTTGTCTGAATTCTTTCTTTCAAACCAATTTCCAACGATATCTTCTACATTTCATTCGAATATTATAGGTTTAATCGACAGAGCTAGCTGTTTTATAAAAGCGCATAAAACGAACTAGGCTCAAGAAATGGAAAAGAAACGAAAAGAATGGTCTACAGTTGCAATAAACAATAATGATACCTTCGCTCGTTTACGTTCCAATGAACTATTTAGTGACCACTAACTTATTTTAGACCACACATTGAAGGCAGCAGAAAATAGAGTACTGAACAGTTGCGATAATCTAAAATTACTTAGCAGACGATTTAAATCACGATCCGTGAACTCAACCAACAACGTAGATTTCATTATTCAGGATAGAACTTATAATTCTGCAGATATAAGAATTACAAGCCCTAATACAATCTGTGAAGAATTTCTTAAATATTTTAATACTACATACGATACTTACATCTGTGAAGATATCACTAGAACATTTTGGACACCTAGTGTTGTAGTTGTTGTTGACCTCCTTCGGTCGATGTCGACCATGGATGTAAATCACAATCGCGTGAATGTTCATGTTCTGTAGCTTTTGGAATGACTAAATAGTCCGATTCAGGAGAAACAATCTCTCCCGTAGCGCTGGCAACGAAAGTCATATCTCGGTTGTATTGCAGCAGTTGCACGCCGGCAGTGTGATCTGCGTTCAGCAGCCAAGAGCTGTATCTGCTCCTCCCCAGCTTACAGACGACGCTTAACACAATGCCTACAATGTGAGCGGTCAAGAGCAAGTTCTTGCCAGCTCGACGGGTCGATGCCAAGAGCTTTCAGATCTCTTTTGAAAACGTCTTTGTACCACAAGTGCGGTCTGCCCAATGTTCGACTTCCTAATTGCAACTCACATTAGAGTAGATCTTTCGGAATACGACCATTTTCTATTCTATGGACATGACCAAGCCACCGCAGGCGGCGCTGTCGCAATAGGGTGAACATGCTCTGTTAAGCAGCCTTTGAAAGCACTTCAGCATTTTTCACTCTGTCCACCCACGATATGTTTAAGATACGACGGATGCTTCGTAGATGGGAAGCATTCAGCTTTCGTTCGTGTCTTGCATGAGTGGTCCAGGTTTCACTACCGTATAGTAAAGCATTTAGTACGCACGCGCTGTATACCATCATCTTTTTAAATGAATAAATGTTTGATTCCTGGATTCCCAAGGCATGCTAAGCATGATCAATAATCATCAAAATTGTTTGTATACATGAAGCATAAAAAATGGACAATAATTATTAATATTTCAAGGTCATACCTGCTGGGAATTTTTATTTCGTTAAAATGGTAAAGGTAAATGATTATCAATCAGTTTTACAGAAATTTAATATATGAGCAGTTATTTTATGCAAGGAAAACCGGGTGAGGGGAAAAATGACACTAGGAATATCAAAGAACGATGGACCTGATCATCAAAGATGTGAGAAATCTCGAAGAGTCAGAATCTTCAAAAAAGTTAAGTTGGAACACATTGTTATTGTCGAAATATATGACTTGAATGGAGAATGTCTTTTTGTATGTGTTCGTAGAAGATTCGGTGTCGCAGTGTGGCCTCGTCTGTAAGCTGGTTTTCTTCGCATGTATGTAAAGAGGTAATCTGAAATATAACCTAAAACACGAGAGTTAAATAGAGAGAGAATGACAGCTGCTCTACGAATCCGCGTATTAATCACCTAGTCTAGCGAGAGGTTATCCGCAATGGTGTATTAAACACTATATGCATAAATCTGAATGACATTAATGAATTCTGCTATCAAACTAAGTTGAGCCTCACGCCAGACATAACAGGCATTCTACCTGCCTTCTGCAAAATGGATGGTGACGATTTCAAACCTTTTCTACTGAACTTATTTAACACTTCAATCGAATCTGGAATCTTCCCTTTAGAATGGAAACACTGTCGTTACACCCAGACATAAATCTGGCTGGAAGCACACGGTTTCAAATTATCGCCCAATTAACCACACAGCGATACTATCTAGATTACTTGAACTAAATAGTAAAAAAGCTATCCTAAATCACTTAACTCCAAGTTTCGTCTCTGAAGCTAAACATGGCTTCCTGAATAAAAGATCTTGCATTACATGCTACCTTGAATAACTTGACTATATTATTAAATCGATTGAGGAAGGCTTGGCAGTTGTAGTTGTCTTTCTAGTTATAACTAAAGCATTTGATACTGTTCCTCATCACAATATTGCAACTTCATTCTCCCCAAAACTCCAAGAAATTTCACACTCGAAGATACGGTTACCAAGCTCAAAGTCATGTTTGGCGAAAGATCATCTCTTTTCAACATTCGGTACATTTTTCTCAAAATAAACAAAGCATCAGATGAAGACATTTTATCGTATACCGGCCGAATCAACCGCGAATATGAACGATTTCAGTTAAAAAGTATATCAGATGATCAGTTCAAGTCACTCATTTTTGTTTCCCGATTAACTTCATCAAGTGATGCCGATGCTGGAACAAGACTGTTGTCGAAACTGGACACTGCCCAGCTATCTGTTAAAGAGCTCACGACAGAATAATTACGCTTTATAAATCTTAAGGAAGATTCACGAATGATTTAGACAGCCACAACGTCAAACGATGTTTCAATTGTTGACAAAATAACAAAATTCCGACGAGACGGTTAGAAAATGTTCAACCAAATATGATCAGCAAGGCCAAAAACACCCTGCTGGAATTGTGGCCAGTGGCACTCCGCACGTTTATGGCCGTTCAACTCACAACGCCGTAAAACATGTGGCAATTATAGACACAGAGAAAACAGTTGCTATGCGAATTCCCAGAGAAACCTTATCAGAAGACAGTCAAATGCTGTATTCTCTACAAGTAGTGAATTATTCCGCAGTCTTCGAAAATATATTTCCATCGAGGTAAACGACTAGAAGGTAACATTACAACTCGACACGGCCTCAGATATCACAATCATCTCACGAAAAACTTGGAAATCTATTGTTGAGCCACAACTGCAGTCTACATCTCGCATTGCTAAGAACGCCTCAAGAGATAATCTCGCGTTTCTCGGTGAGTTGACATGTATTTTCAAGTTTCGAGGTCAACAATGTTCTGGTGTGTGCTATGTGACAGCTAACGACCACCTAAATGTTTTGGGAATAGACTGTATAGAATTGTTGAAGTTACGGAATGTGCCGTTTAGTTCCATTTGCAATCAAACTGAGAGTCGTGGACGCGTCCGTCCCTCTAGAGGGCGTAATTTTGCATACATGGATTACCGAGAACCATCGGGTCAATTTAAAAGTCAACGGTCTGGACTGCTCTGCAATGAGCAATCTTCGGACAGTCACGCTGAAAATGGTGCAGAGGTTCTTGAGGCAAACGAAAATGTTGAGCCATTTGATGCATCTGATGCGTCGCACGAAAACACTGAAGTGCCAGAAGAACCAAAAATGTATACCCTCGAAGAATACAGAGCAATGCGTTAATCAACAAATCCCGTGATTACTTTTGAAACGAAGGGTACACGAAAATCTAATGATGGAGAAAACGTTCCTAAAAACATGGTGGAACACCGCAAAATTGTTGAGGCTTCTGAATATAAAGATTTGAATAAGCATCAAAGCAAGGAAATTCCGGTGGAGGATGAATATGAAATCAACGTTACGTTCACGGATCGTTTGAATGAAAGAGGTCGACCACCTCGCGGATTCGGCGGTCGTGTATTTGGGCGTGGACGTGGTGCACCAGGCCCACGTGGTGCTCGCGGAACAGGCAGGCCAAATGCAGCATCTGGTTTTAGAGGTGACCGCGGAAGAGGCATTGCTCGTAGGTCACATTTTGAAAATCCAGCATTGCTGAATAAACTGTCACCAGCCGATTGTTTTCTGGATCGACCCATACGAACAGCAAATGAGGTCATGCTACCAAATACTAATCCACGATCTGACACTCGATTAAACCTCGACGCACCCACTAAACACAAAATAGTCTACAAGTCTGGAGATACGGTTTATGTACGCATTTTCCGAAGAAACGGCTCATACTGGGAGCCTGCCGTTATTATAAAACCTGTCGGAACCGTTCTTTATAAGTTCCGTTCTGGGAGAGTAATACAAACAAGACATATCAATCATATCAGAAGCCGCCAGACAAAATCTACTGAGAACCGGACGAAAAATTGTGAAACGCCATTACACCTATTACTAGACACGTTCGGCTTGCCACAGTCCACATCACAAGACACAGAGCCGATAACGGAGCCGAACGCCAACACGAGCAAACCATTAGGAAGATCGCAACGCATGCGATACCCTGTGAATCAGCTGAAAATCGACCCTTACTGGAAAACCTACGTGAACAGAGTTCGGAAAGGGGAGGTGCTGCGGAGCATCGAACGTTCCATGCCTCGCGTGCACTACATTGATCGTTAATCATGAATCAATTATTGACAGTGAACGAACTATAGATTAATCATCAATCAAGATCGATAGTTCGGGCATATTGTGATTATCATTCACTGTACAACTTTGTATTATTCATTCATTCGGCCAATACACGAGTTCGAGTTCGGTTGTGTTTTCT
>JACCGJ010019608.1:0-20443 GCA_013407085.1 Atriophallophorus winterbourni | reverse complement strand
GGGGGTTAGGAGGCCATGCAATGAGTAAGCAAGGACGCATTGGAGTGAAACACCCAGATTGAACAAGTTTTGTGAGCGAACTAAGTAACGGCAACTCAAACAGTACTTTTTAGGTCAAAGAAAACAACAAGATTTCCGAACCATTTGCGCAAACGTATACACCGGTAACATGTGTCGAGTGATTAACTGCCAAATAACCACGAGAAATATAAAATTGTAAAATGTGACTTAACAGCTAGAGCGAGTACAAACAATCTGTGATTAACAGACATTCAATCAAGCTTTGTGAACTTCTATGAACCTTAACATATTTTAAAAAACCCACTGAAACAGACTCACTTCTCTCATGCTTGTTATATTATTCGTTCATTCATTCATTCAGTCCTCTCCGTGCCGGGTGGCACATGAGGCGGAGACAACTTCACGCCAGAGGTTCCGGTCTGTCGCTGCTTCTGTTGTCGTCTGCACCGTGAATCCTTGTGCATGTAGTTCGCGTTCCAAAGTTCTGCGTCAAGTTTCCTTGGGCCGTCCCCTTTTTCGTGTACCTTGCGGATGCCAGTGCATGGCTACCTTCGTATGCGAACTGGGGATCCATCCTCATGACGGACCGAACCACGGATCTGTTGTCATCGTTTCCGTAGCAATGTAGGTTTTACGGGATAGGGTTGCTAGCCCTAAGCCCAACCCTCCTCCTTTCTCAGACGGGCTTGGGACCGTCCTTGGCGGAGTTTATATTATTCGTATACCTATATTATTCTGTGGTTTTTTGTAAAGCTATATGCTTTTTAGACCATTAAAATTGAATTGAATAAAAACCGCATAGGCAGAGAAAAGCTACCTCCGTTGTATTCAGTTTGGCCATGTACGGATGTACTTACTTACTTTACTTTAGTGCGACTATCTCCTCCTGGAGGATGAGTCGGCTTCATTGACGTCACGGATTGCAGCCGCCCACGCTCGGCGGTTAGAAGCGAGATGTGCGATCGTGCAGCACGCATGTGTTGTACAACGAACACCATGCTATATTCATTATCATCATCATCAAATACAGCATTACACCGGTAGCGCGTACCGAATGATTAACTGCCAAACAACCATGAAAAAGTAAAAGCCTAAAAGATGGGTAAGGGTGGGACTTAAATAGCTCCGGATTCTATAGAAGAGTAATCACAAACAAACTGGGTAGAGGTGCCTACACCTCGAATGGAACATGCATGCAAACAAGTTTCGTGAACGAGTAGAGCGACATCAGCATGGCAGCTTCCTTGCGGCTTTCACTGTCATGCATCATAAAAAGTTTTCTCGTCACTCCGCTTGACAACATACAAGGTTAAGCAAACACTCCAAGAAGATGTTTAGTGCAAGACCGCCATTGAACACGGTTTCTGGACATATCCTGAAGCGTAACTAGCCATTGCGATAACTGATCGCGGGGACACCAGCCTGGAAGACGCGCTGCGCCTACTTTGGAAAGGTTACTAGTGAGGGTTTTTAACTGCCTATGCCATGTGACGGTTTGGCCTCCCCGAGATTTATGCCAATCAGGATGTGGCGTCGCAAAAAAGAATCTGTTTCAGAAGTCGGTGGTCCGGCATCCGTAAAACGTGACCCAACCAGCGTAACCTATGCAGGTTGATTTGCTTCTCTATATCAACATTACTACCGAACAACTTATTTCGGAGAGCATCGGTGCGTATGCGATTGTAACAGCTAACCCCTAGAATGTTGCGGAGACATCGGTTTTCAAATATTTGGAGACGCTGAAAGTGTTCTTTACGTAGGGTCCAGGTTTCGCACCCGTAGAGTAACACAGCCCGAACTGTCGCTTTATAGACTCTACCCTTGAGTAACAGAGACAGTCCTTTCTGACGCCAGAAGTGACCTAGGTTGCGGAATGCTACGGTCGCTTTAGAAATGCGTGCCGAGACTTCGTCGTCTAACGATGCAGAATTATTGATACAACTACCGAGATACGTAAAACGATCTACAATTTCAAGCGCCTGATTGTCAAGTAATAAAGTGCTGTTTGATAAGTCGATGTCCTGCAGCAGAACACTGCACTTAGAAAGTGCAAAACGCATTCCAAATGTGGGCACAATACTAGATAGCTTGTTCAGTATCGCCTGTGCATCTGTGTACGAATCGAAGAGCAAAACTATATCATCAGCATAGTCCAAGTCGAGAAGCTTGCCGCCTGGCATTATGTGAACTCCGAAGGCTGGGGCACCGTGGCTGCATAATTCCATGATAGCATCAATTATAAAATTGAACAAAAACGGAGAAATCGGACACCCTTGTCGGACGCCACTAGTGGTGTGGAACTTGGGAGAGAGTTCGTTGTAAACCTTAACGCATCTAGATGTATGAGCATAAAGTGCACGTAG
The DNA here is from genome assembly GCA_013407085.1 of Atriophallophorus winterbourni. Taxonomy (NCBI): domain Eukaryota; kingdom Metazoa; phylum Platyhelminthes; class Trematoda; order Plagiorchiida; family Microphallidae; genus Atriophallophorus; species Atriophallophorus winterbourni. The sequence goes on along the minus strand of JACCGJ010019608.1, from coordinate 18,059 downwards.
TATGTTGACATACTTTTGTGGAACGCCTTTGCACAGCAAGGTGTTAAACAGGACATTTCGATCGACTGAATCAAATGCTCCTTTGAAGTCTAAAAAGATGGCTATTGTCGGCTGTCGAAAAGTGTGCCGCAGTTCTAAGATCCGTCGAAGAGTAAAAATGTGATCGACACAGCCTCTGCCAGGCCGGAAGCCAGCTTGCTGCCCTCGGATCTGTGATTCCTTATGCGATATTAATCTTCGAAGACATATGGACGCTGATAATCTCGTAATGATGGGAGTGAGACTTATCCCACGATGATTAGAGCATGAGCTTCGCACACCTTTTTAAAATATAGGTATGATAACCGATTCGCCCCAACTCGGAGGGACGGATTCTGATAACCACACTTCACGGAGGAGATCGCCTAGTGTGCTGATTAGGACTTGGCCACCTTCTTTGAACCAGACAGGTGGTATGTCATCGGGGCCAGCAGCTTTGAATCGTTTCATGGATTCGATACATGCTTTAATTTCTAAATCATTAGGGGGATCTACGCTAACAGGCCAAGGATCACACTGCCTCAAGTGAAGGAATGATTCTGTTGCAGGCGACCAGCTAAATTGTTCTTCAAAATGTTCGGCCCAGCGTGACAGGCGGCGATTCTTATTAGTGATAAGAGTACCGTCTATTTCAGCGATAGTCTCACTCACTCCTTTTTTCATAGTTCCGGTCGATCGAATAAGTTGGAAGAGTTTTCGCACGTTACCCGCATTATTTGCTATTTCCATTTCTTCGACCTTATTTAGCCACCACTTTTCTCTGTCTAGTCTTAAGCTCCGTTTAAGTTCATTCCTCACGCGTCTACGCTCTGTATTGTGCCCAGGACCGTGTGGTATTTGGCATCGCTGGTGAAGAATTTCTATAGAGCGTTGTGAAATCCAGTGGGATTTTTGGGTTGATTGTGTAGTCTCACAAGCTGTTATTGCGGCGGCTCGAATAATCCCAGCTATTTTGTTCCACCTTTCATCGGCAGTTGCACACGGAGCAACTGGGAGTGAGTTACTCAAGGTGGTCCTATAAATGTCTTGAACTGCAGGCAGAGAGAATTTTTCGACCACAATGCGTTTCTTATTCGAAGGCTTCGTACCGGAGAACTTTGACGAGAACCTACATCGCACAAGATCATTATCTGAATCTACGCAGGTATTCCAAAAAGAGCGGCAGTCCTCAATGCAACCTCTCCAGCGAGCACTTATGGCGATATGGTCGATTTGGGCCGAAGGTTGGCTTCCATCCGGCGAGCGCCATGTGGCACATTGACATCTTTTATGGCGAAAGGATGTGCTGCTAATGAATAATCGAGATTGTGCACAGAATTGTATAAACCGTTCACCATTATCTGTGCGTTGGCTTTCAAGACCAAACATGCCACCTAATTGTGATTCAGATGTATCTAAGCGACCCAGTTTGGCATTCATATCTCCCGCTAAGATAACAATATCGGAGCTTTTTGCACGTCGCAAAAGAGCATAAAGATCGTCGTAGAAGGCGTTTTTCTCGTCGTCGGAATTGGTGTTAGTCGGAGCGTACGTTGCTACAATAAACAAGCATCTCTGATTAGAAGATTTTGAGTTTGGTCTAATATTAGTGGCTAGTCTAACTGCGCACATCCTGCTATTGTAAGGAATCCAATCGATTAGACAGGATTCGGCACGCGAATTCAGCACTATACCAGCACCCGCCTATCCTGAAATGGCAGCTACAGAATCACCAGAGCAGCGCAAAAAGTAACGAGTTGAAAGGTTTGGGGCAGTAAGTTCAGTAATTATAGACGGATCATATAAGCGCGTTTCCGATAAACAGCAAACATCAATAGATAGACTATCTGAGGTAAGAGCCAATGCAGCTTGCTGGCCTATTTGTCTGAGAGTTCTGACATTCATGGCTCCGATGTGAGCAGAGGTCCGTGGTTTCAGAAAGTGATCTGTAAATTCGCGAACAGGAAATGTTCTAACATGTTCAGAGCGGTCTTTTCTAAAGCTGGGATTGACAGACGGAGAGTTGTTAAGAGTGGATGGGGGAGGGGAAGGGTCAGAAACAGCTTGAAGAGTAGGGCCAGCAGTAGCTTGTTTTCGCTTACCCGCCCTGCTGTATGCAGCAGATAAGGCGACCCTGTTTATCGTGCGCGACGGCCGATGCACTATGGAATTGGGTTTCGTAGTAATAGTCATGGTTGTATGCGGGCTGAGATACTGCCACGTCGCCCATGCCTAGACAGGAGAACTATTAGGGTTCTCGACCAAAGCCTTTGGCTAAACAGCCTGACCCACAAGGCAGCGGGTTAGGTTGAGACCGTGTTCATCTGACCCCTATCCATTGACCTTCCTGGTATGAGTGACTCTGAAGGTGCTCGAAGAGCACCAACCAGCATAGCTCAATGGGTCATAGAGGTACACAAACCATCGAACCACGTTAAGGTCCAGTCTCAGCGCGACGGCCGTGCTATATTGATTTGCCACCGGTATTGAGCAGCATGCTGCAGTCTGACTGTCATTTTCCTGTTCATATACCGTGTCTAGGCCTGGGCAACCGTCTCTTGCACCCCATCCAGGCAAGCGCAGTCGTCCAACCCTGACTAAACCAGAAGTGAGGCTTTTCAAGCCACTCTTCCATGTTAGTGAGTGACCACCAGCCACTTTTTTCAAATCTGTACCAGCTGACGCATAAAGCGCTCGGCGTGGTAACCGTTCGGCTTTCATGCGCAGGACGAGCGGAGACGACGTCGGTTAATGGCTGTCTGAAGGCTAGTGCCGTCGCTTCCTAAGACGCGGCGCCTGACCTCAGAGTTGCCACCGTACGTGAGCAATCCTTCGCAGACAACGTTGGTCAAAGACCTCAAGCCTCCTAACATCTGAGCGAACTGTCAAACATTCACTCCTGTATAGCAACACTGTCCTGACAGTGCGGCGCACTGTCTGAATTAGGCTTGTGAATTCATACATACAATCCGTTTGGCCAGCAACGTCTTTAACTGCGTGAGAGCTCGGACTAGTTTTCTCTGAAGCAAGACAAACCAACAGAACTATACAATTTACCACCCACATATAATCGTTTGGACACTGCCACAGGCCGACGGAAACTCCAACACTATACCAAAAACCAAACCGACTCAAAATGTTTATTAATAACCGTCAAGCGAAACAGAACGACGAATGAAAACGAGAAATAAAACCCGAAATAGTCAAGCGAGAGAACCGAGAAGAACATTTAATTTCGCGGAAAAAAACACATTGTCGTATCTAATCAAAACACACACAGAGAGAGAAAAGAAAGCGGCTCGCATGCATGCGGGAATAGATCGAATATATATCGAAAGAGAGAGCGAGCGAGTAATAATAGTAAACATGTGAAAGGCGTCGCTGGCAGTTGAAACAAAACGCGATATATGTATGTAGCGACGGATGTTGAAAGTGGTTTGTGTGTGTATAAAAATAAGTAGAAAAGGGTGCACAACCTAAAATACTGTTCTACTCTCACAAACACATACACGCAGCGAGACACAAATAAATTTGTTCACGGAACAGACAAATAAGTAAAATGGACTCGAACCACGTCTCGGGTGAGAGTAGCAGTATAAAGTACATTGAGCAATTTGTTCAAAACACCACGGGGGGAGGGATAATCACACACGAAAACGCGAGAGACAGATTGAGCCAACGGAAATGCTGAATATAAACGGGGGGCAGGGCGAAAAAAGGCAAACGGATGGTGGTAGTGGTTAAGAGTTCCAGCAGCAGCAATGCAGTGAGGGGAGAAAGCACAGGGGATAATAGGTGTGTGTCTGTAATAATAACCGACTATTTCGGACATGCGTAATGCTGACGTGTATGCCAAGCACATGCGTATTTACACGTAAACGGTTTATCACAAACTTCACATTTGAATCTTCGCCCCGTGTGTGAGTTCATATGACGCTTGACCTGATAAGCGGAGAAAAACTCCTTTGAGCACACGTCACACTTGAAAAACCTCTGACCCGTGTGCACGTAGAAATGACGAGTCAGGTTGCCTAGCCACTTGAATGGCTTACAACACGTGGGGCAGAAATAGACCAGCTGACCATCAATCACTTCCGAAGGAACGTCCCCTTTTTTCCACACATCTTTTCGCTTCAAGCAAATGTGATGGTGCAGACTATAGACATTTCGATAGTACTTTCCACACGCCAAACATCGAAGCATCTTTCGTGGATACTTCTCATTGTCCGCCTCAATGTCGTGATAATACGAACGGGTGGTGGGGAAAAATCGGTTTTTCGTGGGTAACATTGGACGGGGTTTAGACAAAGTGGGGGATTTGACGGCGGCTCGAGGAGGGAGGCCAATCAATTTGTTAGGACTTATCACATTGTTTAGACTGCCAAGTTTCGAAGATGGGGTGAACCGGTCGAAAGCCGGGTCCGCGGATTTTTGGATAATGAGGGAACCGACGGGGTTAGAAAGCGGACTGGTTCGGATCAGCGAACACACAGTGGGGGTCGTGGTTCCGTTGTTGGTGGGGGCTGACGGTTGAAGGTTCTCCGAGGGTTCATTTTCGCCAACCCAAACGGTTTCACCGTAACATTCCGCGGTTTGACCCCGGGCGCCGGTTGTTTTAGAGCTTGCACTAGGCACGTCCGATTGGGTGGACGTATTGGGTTCGTTGTTTGCGAATAAGAAACCATCGTCTAGATCCTCTTCGGCGTAATTATCATCGTCGTAGCTAGCAGGTATAAAATAGATAAGTGTAAGTGTTTAAACGAATTTTTTTATAAAAAAGTATGGGTGCAAGTGAATCATGCAAAATAAGAAAATGAGTGCACAAATGCAAAAATTAGAACCACGAGGGTACAACATAGAATGCAATACAAACACTTAACCAGAATACAAATACGATCGTAATATCGAAAGAAAAACAGAATGAACGCATGTAAGATAAAATTAATACTATTAAATGGAACAAGTATAACGTACCATGGTGCGCAAATACAGCATCACAAAAGTGATTCGTGGACAAGCGCTCATGATGCTTAGAAGCGACAAAGTATATACTCTGAGCAACCTTATATTTGTACGGATGTGCAATCGTGCTGTGCGGCCAACACCGTGCTAAATTGATTGGCCAGAGGTAGTGAGCTGCATGCTGAAACAGGCTGGAGTCTCACTACCATTTCCTGTTCCTTTTTCTTCCTCATATCTGTCTAAGACCTGGCAACCTGACAGTATCTTAACCCACGTGCAGTCTCTGGCTGTGCGGCACTTTGACTGGATCAGGTTTGTGCTTTCATACATACATACATACATATATTTATACCTCGAATGAGTAATTTGAAGATTGAATGTATTAGCATGAACTTACCGCGCAGCATCAGAAAGCGAAAAAATGCTACCACGAAAAAAATCAATTCAGCAATCGGAACGAAACAACGCAACCTTGATGTCGAGTGGAACAAAGCCCGCTCGCTTGCTAGTGAGGCAGAAAACTAAGTGAACAAGACGAGCACTTGACAGTGGCGTGATGAATATGGTTCGTAGTTAGCAGACTAGAACAAACGGGAAGCAGAAACTTGAACCACAACCCACGAGACGGTGAACCAACACATACGTACAGACGAAACAGATAATCTTAATAAGAGACACTTGTTTCTTGTTGCAACTTATGCCCCGACCAACAGCAATTCCGACGACGGGAACGAGCTATACCCCCTTTGAGACGCACGAAAAGCTCCGGTATTGTTATCGTAGCGGGAGATATCAATGACAAACTAGGTTGTTTAGAGGTATCTGTGTCACAGATGGTGTGCTTGCTCTTATTCGAACAAATAATGGCGAACTGTTCATACAATTCTATTTTCTTCCTCATATCTGTCTAGGCATGGGAAACCTGACAGTATCTTAGCCCACGTGCAGTCTCTGACTGGGCGGCGCTTTGCCTGGATCATGCTTGTGCTTTCATACTATACCATACAATTCTGTGTACAATTTCGATTGTTTATTAGCAATACTTCCCTTTACTATAAAAGGTATTCATGCGCAACCTGGCGCTCACTGGATGGAAGACAGCCTTCGGCCAAAATCGATCATATTGCGCCCTCAGCGCTAGATGGAGGACATCCGCTCATTTTGGAATATCTGCGTAGATTCTGATCATGCTCTTGTGCAATGTAGGTTTGTGTCACAGTTCTTTCAAAGCCCCACTCAACATAGCTTAGGGCTTTATTTTGCTGTGGTTGTATGGCAGTTAAATATTCGGTAAAAGCTGTCGGTTTAATGTTATCCATGATGATGATGATGACGTATGCAGTCCTCAACAATGGTTCACATAGTAGATATGGTATGGTATGAAAGCACAAGCCGGATCCAGGCCAAGGGCCGCACAGTCAGACACTGCACGTGGGCCTAGACAGTGATGAGGGGGGATAGAAATGACAGTAAGACTCTAGCGTGTTTCAGCATGCAGCTCACTACCGTTGGCCAATGAATTTAGCACGATGTTAGCCGCACAGCACAGAAATGCTGCACGATTGCACATCCGTGCATAGTAGATAAGCTGACATTGAATGGAACACTCATGAAGAATCAGCGTTGGCAGACTAAGTACATGAGCGCCTATTTGCAATGGAACAAACTGTTAGTCTTTCTGATACAGAACCCAAACGAGAAGTCACTTATCTGTGCCTGGATCAGGCTTGTGCATTCATTCATTCACGGACGAATTTGTAATCGTACAGTACTTATGTGCAGCGCAGATAACCGCGATATATTGACTTGCCTCTGGTGTTGATCTACATGTGAAGTCCCACTGAAATTTTCTTCTTTTCTTTTATCGGTGTAGACTGGGACAACTTAACAGTGACTTAGTCCACGTTTTAAAGCAGTTTGTTGGTAATGCTTCGCTTAGGACAAGGAAAATTTGCCAGACCAAGGGTGTAAAAACAAATAGGGATCAGGTTAAAATCGCTTTTAACAGACTATTCTTAAGGTGGCTACGAAGTGCACAGGCCATGATAGACGCTGCACTTGCTAAGAAAGGTAAAATCAGAATTGTTTTGATTGTGCAGGCAGCCTGCATGCCTAATTCGCTTGACATTAGCGGCCACGCAAGCTCATGTTGATCCGCTAGAAAACCAGAAGCCAGATTGTGTGGATGTCCGTCCTATCCGCCTTGTTGACCGCTTTCCGTCAGCTTTTGTTACTTCAACCATCCTAGCGTGAATTCTACACCACATGAGAGAATGTTTCAACACAACCGAAAAGCGAAAACCCAGCTGGCTAGTACAAGCAAGCCGAGTGTTGAAGCGCAATAATCTACGACATTGTAAATACAAGCCATTAGCAGAAGAGGTGGAACTGATTGACTGCGCAATCCAACTTATGCAAGGGTACGTCTTTTTTAACGGTCATGACGAGTCGGTATCGCTTCGTCAACTCGAATCCATTGGAGAGCAACACGATGCGATGATTCCAAATGCCGATGTTCCGGAAGAACAGCCGAACAATGTGCCTTCTGAAACTCCATGCAACCCAGAACCGAACGATAGTCTCAATGAACTTATCCGTCAACAACAACGCGTCCGACCATATGATCTATGGAGCGGCGCAACTTAACAAGCCAAAACTAATGACGGCTATCATATTTCGAAGCGGGGAGAATGTCGTATATCGTTATGTCTGTGTTGTACTGTCTTTTTATATTATAAACTCGTAACCATATATAAAAGTATTCCTTTTCCTTTCAACAAGTTGTTTAAATCCCAAATCTCGGATATTCTTACTCTCTACTCGTTGGGTTCTCTATAATCTATTTACCACAGTCTTCCCATATACGAAACATGTAGCAATGTTTTACTGTCACAAAACCACCGGGGTGCGTGATCAGACACTGTCATGAGACCCTGAGGTTACCGAAATGTGTGGGAGCAGCGTGACTGTCACTTTGAGTAGAATGAGAAGTTGGCTGTTAATTGTACAGCGTTCTTATAACACATCAACAGGGAAGTGATATGTCTCTACTCATCTGTTCCTCTCCCATCTTCCATTCACAGTTACACACGCCTGTGTTCCTTACGAATCAATCCTGGTAGTGGTGGGTGTTTTCAAGCACACCTCAGAAAGAATCTGGGCACTCGTTTCGACTTGGCCGACTATCGCCGTGATACTGACAGTCCAACCATTGACATGATCGCCATTCAGATGAACGGGTTCCATTTAACGGTGGATTGCCTTTACAAAACAACCGGAAAGCATTTGTTAAGTGCATGTTTGAACTGCTCTTCCATGGTTCTAAACCAGGTATGGTCCCACACGCGCCAACCATATACCGATCGTAGACCCAGCAGCTCCACATCCGGTCTCACGATGGCGAGCCAAGTCTTCACTTGTCCTCAGCGGCGACAACGCCATTCCGCGCGGGGTCGGCGATAGGGTCATCTTGGTTAGTTCAGCGTCTGAGCGCCTCAGGATGTGTCTATCTCAGGCGTTGTTGTCGCAATATAGTACTCAGGCACGGGTGTGCAATCGTGCTGTGCGGCTAACACCGTGATAAATTGATTGACCACCGGTACTGAGCTGCATGCTGAAACACGTTAGAGTCTCACTACCATTTCTCTATTTCTTTTGTCAGATCTGTCTAGGCCTGGGCAATCTGACAGTATCTCAGCACACGTGCAGTTTCTGTCTGGATCAGACTTGTGCTTTCATACATACTCATCTGTTCAAAACGTTTGGCACGGCAGTTGGGAATGCGATTCCATGAAAATAGCGGTAGATGGAGTATAGAGGCTCTGCAGCAAACAACAGAAGGTCTACAAGATTGCAAACAATAAAACGATATAAACCATTTGCATCAGTGGAAACCACTGGCACTAAGGCAATGTTTGTTTAATATCGCGACTATGCTGTGCAAGGAGGAATGCGATGAAAACGGATTTTAAAAAAGTACAAACTCAGGATAACCGAAATACCACATGCATCATGCAAAATGAACAAAATATTCACAGACAACAACAATGTCATCCCCATGCGAGTTTGAACGAAAAGTCATTCGTCAGTATACAACACTGTGAGTGGTTGTCTAACCTACTTAGCAGCATGACAAATCACAAACCAGTTCCATTCATCTAAAAACGCGGAAATTGGAAAACAGAAAAGATGAAGTTGATTATTTTCAAAGCGAGACGATTATGATTAGTTTTAGGAGATGGTAATAAAATTGGTTCGTTGGAGCAGCGTATTGGAATTCACGAAGCTAAGGAGGTCGTGATTAACCGTGAATTGCAATGAGATCATAACAAACACAGAACTTGATGCCATTCGTACCTCCACCAGGACAAAACACAAAAGATAAGTATCATATCGAAAAAATACGGAGACAGCCACTCGTTCTTTAAATACATAGTGCGGGTAAGCAAATACGAAGCGATTAAATGATTCGTAAACTCACTCCTCAGCATCCTGGCAATCGGAAACATCGGCAAATACTGCGGTTTTTAATTTGGCACGCTTTGTTTTATCAAACGTAAGAATCAAATACCCCTCTGGGACTGATTCGTCGGAATTGGCAGAGGGCGGACAAGATGAGGTGCTGCAATCGGTCGAGTCTGAGACATTCGCGAACAATTGAGTTGTACTACCCATTCCCATGTTTTTAGTCCTGCAAACGTCAAAAAGCAAAATCAAATAAAGAAGCAACAACACGAACAAAAGCTCACAACGCACACACACACATAACTCCTTTCTGGCTGTCTGCCGTCATCAGGTGGAGAAAAGAAAGGTTCAGCAAGACTTGTAACAGTGGAAAAGTTTGCATGCATGAAATCACAAGCCTGATTCAGGTAAAGTGCCGCACAAAGACTGTACGTGGGCTAAGTTACTGTCAGGTTGCACAAGGCTAGACTGATGTGGCAAATGAAAATAACAATGGCAGTGATATGATATGGTATGAAAGCACAAGCCTGATCCAGGCAAAGTGCCGCACAGTCAGAGACTGCACGTGGGCTAAGTTACTGTCAGGCCTAGACAATGTCCGTGAGACTCCAGCGTGTACACGTATGCAACTCACTGTCGGTGGCCAATAAATTTAGTACGGTATTCGTTGCACAGCATGGAAGTGCTGCACGATCACACACTCGTGCGCGCAGTGGAAAAGTAGTAAACAATGTTATACTTCGAAACCATTGTTAAATAGGTTAAGTACAACGAAGCACGATGCTCAAACAAAGAATCACAAAAGTTGTACAAGCGGTAAAAGGTATTGTGGTACTCACATCCTCCATCCGGTGGTCCTTTTACGCATCTTGAGCGCTTGACCAGGAAAATGAGTGTATTTACAAAATACATTTGAATCTAGATTCAAGGATAGCAATTTAGCCAGACACTTGTGTTGTTGATGGGTCAGGCTTTACATTTAAATCCCGATGCAAGTTAGCTACATAGATAAGACAAATAAAGCGTTACCTAAATTGACGGCCAAACATTATAATCTGGTACTGAACAGGCACGCTTCGAAAAATGCAGAGTAAAAGTAATATTGAAAATACATACATACACATACATGGATAAGTGAAATTTACATAATGTTACGCTACACGTTTATACGAATATCGCTTTATGAAGAATGAGATAAAACAGTCAACGTCGAAAAGAAATGCGACGTTGTCCATTGCGTGGAGACTGCGCCATCAGGTGATGCGATGGTTTGTGTACCTCCGTGACCCATCGAACTATACTGGGTTGTGACCTTTCAGCACAAGCAGACCTACCCATAACAGGAAATTCGATGGATAAATGGCAGACGAACTCGGTCTCAACTCACTGCCTTGTGGCTAATGCTTTTGCGCCACAGACTTTGGTCGTGAACCCTAATTGTTCTCATTTCTAGGCATGGGCAACCAGGCAGTATCCCAGCCCATATAAGACCAATCTGCACGGATGTGCAATCGTTCAGCACATATGTGCTGTGCGGCGAACACCGTGCTAAATTGATTGGCCATCGGTGGTGAGCTGCATGCTGAAACAGGCTGCAGTCTCACTACCTTTTCTTTTTTTCTTTTCATATATGTATAGGCCTGGGCAGCTTGACAGTATCTTAGCGCACGTGCAGTCTTTGACTGTACGGCACTTTGCCTGGATCAGGCTTGTGCTTTCATACATACATAGATACATATACCTGTAGTATATCGCTGTCCGTTTGTCTTGTACTGTCTTTTTCTATTATAAACTCGTGACCATATATAAACGCATCCCTCTCCCTTTTCAGCCGTATATTGTATCAACAAGTTGTTTAAAGCCCAAATCTCGGATCTTCTTACTCTCTACTCGTTAGGTTCTCTACAATCAATTCACCACAATTTAAACAACTTGTTGATACAATATATGGCATGCACTGATACACGGTAGAGAACCGTATAGGTTCTTGATTGCAAGGAGTTTCAGAAGGTTCGTTGTTTTGGCGGTTGTAACAGAATATCGACATCGGGAACAATTGCATTATGTTCCTCTTCAATGGGTGCGAGCTGACGAAGCGACACCGACTGTTATTGACCATTAAGTAGTCGTACCCTGGCGTAAGTTGGGTTGTATTCAATCAAGACAGCGATATACGACAATACCACAATGACAATCACAAATAAGATCAATTTTATAGTACATCGGTGATGGCACACGATAAATCGGGTTGCCATACCTGCTGCATACAGCAGGACGGGTAAGCGAAAACAAGCTACTGCTAGCCCTACTCTTCAATCTTTTTTATCCAATCCTCTTCCGCGTCCAGTATGATAAGCGGCCGATGTGAACCTTTTCTAAGCTTAACATATCCTAAACCCAAAACTCACTTTATGAAACCGCACACGTCCGCAGCGTCAATCATGCCAGCAAGCTGCTTTTACCGTCTAGATTCATTGTCTCTCAGCATTTGTTGCTTGTCAGAGACAAGACTTTATGATCCCTCTACGAAAATCGAATTGACTGCGCCAACTCTTTCCAACAGATACTTTTTGCGCTGCTCTGGTGATTTTTTTGCTTCCTCCTCAGACCAAGCGGGTGTAGGTATAGCGTGCAAAAAGCTCACTTTTAGACTGGATTCCGGTCAATAGCAGGATGTGTGCCGTCCGACAGGCTACTTCTATCAGCACTAATACCCGAACTCAAAGTAAGCGCTGCTTATTCGCAGTACCCACATATGCTTCGAATAACAGTAGCACTGATGAAAACAAATATATTTTAAACGACGAACTCAGTACACTCTTACGACGCTCAGAGAGTTCTGATTATTCTTGCTAGATATATGGATGCTCAACTTGATCGCGTGAATGAACGAATGAATGAACGCACAAGCCTGATCTAGGCAAAGTGAGGCACAGCCAGAGACTGCACGTGGGCTAAGATACTGTCAGGTTGCCCAGGCCTAGACAAATATGAGAAAAATAGAAATGGTAGTGAGACTCCAGCCTGTTTCACCGATGGCCAATCAATTGAGCACGATGTTAGCCGCACAGCACAGAAGTACTGTACGATTGCACATCCGTGCAAAGGAGTACAGCACAAGCAAGTAATAATCATGACGCCCAGTTCGATAGTAAACTTGATCACTCCCTTCAACTCCTGCCTCTGGGCAACCTGACAGTAATATCGCCCACATGCAATCTCTGACTGTGCGGCACTTTGCCTGTATCAGGCTTGTGCTTTCATACCATTGCCTGTCCTCCCGCAAGACGAAGCCCAGCGCGATTAACTCCACCATCTCAGCTCTTGCTTCAACCTCAGCTCCGGAAAGTTTATCCAAAGCTGTGATTCCTTTGTACATAAACGGGATAAAGCTCGAGGCTCTAATCGATACGGGAAGTTCCGAAAGCTATATTTCAACTCCAGTTGTGCTTGGAAACTCTCTCGAAGTAACTAAATCAAAAACCTCATAACAATGGCCAACACATCACTATCCAGTTATACGGACGGTCATTGTTTTCTCTCAGTCTCAATCAATGGTTCTACCTATCACAACATCAAATTCTCGGTACTCCCGAATCTATGTTCAGATGTTCTTTGGGGTCATGACTTTTTGAAGTTGCATCAAAAGGTGGAAATTTCTTTTGGAGGTGCTCTACCACCTCTGCCTATTTGTGGGTTAACCGAGGCTAACGTTGATCCCCGATACTCTTCAATCATCTCTCGAAAAATTGCAAACCGATAACAACGAAATCCAGACGACATTCTGTCCCGGACGAACAGTTCATACGTTCAGAAATCAAGCGTCTTTTGAATGAAGGGATCATCGAACCGTCGGTCTCTCCGTGGAGAGCCCAGGTCTTGGTCACGACGAATGAACGTCATAAGAAACGTCAGGTAGTCGACTACAGTCAAACTATAAATCGGTACACCCAGCTGGATGCATATCCTCTTCCACGTATAGACGTAATGATTGAGAAAGTTTCACAGTACAAATACTTCAGTACTTTAGATCTGCAAAGTGCTTATCATCAAATACCCCTGCACAATGATGACAAAAAGTTCACCGCTTTTGAGGCTTGTGGCAAATTATATCAGTTTTGTCGAATACCTTTCGGTGTTACAAACGGTGTTTCCAGTTTCCAGCGTATCATGGATGTCATAATAGAAAACGAGAAACTAGAAGGTATTTTCGTTTACATTGACAATGTTACCATATGCGGTATTGATAAAACTCAGCATGACAGTAATTTAGAAAAGTTTCTGATCGCATCGAAGAAGTACAACATAACATTCAATGATTCCAAGAGTATCATCTGCTCGGATACTATCCGACTGCTTGGCTACGAGGTAACACAGGGGGCAATCAAACCTGATCCTGATCGACTACAACCGCTTCGAACCCTAGAACTGCCTAGCAACATCAAAGCTCAGAGAATTGTGGGAATGTTCGCCTATTATTCCCAATGGATTTCACACTTCTCAGATAAAATTCATCCACGTGTCCACAATAAAACTTTTCCGTTGCCGGAGCACGTTGTCGAGACATTTCGGGCCTTGTGCAAATAACTAGAGAGCGCAGTGGTAGTAACAATTGATCATAACGTACCGCTCACGGTGGAAACTGATGCTTCGGATGTAGCAATCGCGGCGACTTTGAATCAAAATGGCAGACCTGTTGTCTTTTTCTCACCGATCAACGCTCTGTCGCTTTCATGTACGACAATCGGCAACGTACGAAAGTTAAAAATGATAAAATCTTGCGTTGGAGAATGGACCTATCTCCATATCGATTCGATGTAATTTACCGTCCAGGGATAGAAAATGCTGCAGCCGACGCGGTTTCTCGTGCTTACTGTGGGGCTTTATCAACTCATCGAGATCTGGTCGCATTACATGAGTCCTTGTGCTATCCAGGTGTAACTCGCATGATTCACTTCGTTCGAAAATTGAATTTACCCTTCTCTATCGCCGAAATCCGAAGTGTTTGTTCCAGGTGTGGCGCTTGCTGCGAACTCAAACCTCGTTTCTTCCAACCAGATAGACAAAACTTAATAAAAGCAACTCAACCGTTTGAACGACTGAGTATAGACTTCAAAGGACCACTTCCATCAGCTACTCGCAACCGTTACCTGTTGACGATGATCGATGAATATTCACGGTTCCCTTTCGCTTTTGCTTGTGCAGACACCTCAGCGCAAACTGTCATCAATTGTTTTTCACAACTACTCGCCATCTTCGGAAGGCCATCCTATGTACACTCCGATCGTGGTTCTGCGTTCATGTCAGATGAACTCAAAAAGTTCCTGCTGGATAAAGGGATCGCCACGAGCCGGACTACACTTTACAACCCTCAAGGCAACGGGCAAGTCGAACGACTGAATGGTACGCTATGGAAAGCCATATCATTGGCCTTCAAAACGAGAAACTTATCAACCGATCGATGGGAGAGCGTCTTATTAGATGCTTTACACTCCGTAAGGTCCCTCCTTTGCACTGCAACCAATTCGACCCCACATGAGCGCCTCTTTCAATACACCAGACGATCGACTCCAAATAGAAGTCTCCCGCCATGGTTGTCAGATTCCGCAGATATGCTCATGAAACACAATTACCGAGCATCTAAACTTGACCCCCTGGTAGACGAAGTACAACTGATCGAATGCAACCCTCCATATGCACATGTACGGTTCCCGACTGGACGTGAGGACACAGTGTCTACACGCCAGTTAGCACCAAAAGGAGATTTTTCTACCGACGCTCCTGATGAAATTCATTTGTATGACGAGCATGCCACACGGAACCAGCGTTCTGACCAGGATACTGTCAAATTGGACTCCGGGATGCTTTCCGAAAATGCCTAAGAATTGGTGGTTCAGCAACAGCGTACCAGACCTTATGTATTGCGGAACAGAGAAATCTAGATAGAACATTCTGGCCGGGGAGAATGTTGTGAATATGACATTGCCTTTGTGTACATCTGCTACCTTTACTTTTACTCACGTCTCTCTCTTTCCATTTTAGCTCTCATACTGTCATTCTGAAGTGAATAAAACCTGACTTCCGGGTACTGAATACTTCTGCTTTCAATCTATATCTGCTTGACAAAACTATACTTCACCCATCTTTTAGGATTTTAATTTTTTATGGTTGCGTGGCAGTTAATCATTCGGTACATGCTACTGGTGTAATGTTGTCTCTGATGATGATATATAGTTTCAATCGACTAAGATGGTTCTTGTGTTGTTGAACCCGAAAAATCTGACGTTTCTCGTTTAGATATTCTAAGCCAAAATTGAACAGTTACGTTTTTGCGCACTCTATATCCAACAAGTTCAACCGTGCTAAACTAATTTGCTAAAAACGAGCTGCATGTGAAAACACGCTGGAGTCTCGCTGCCATTTTCTTTAACATCTGTTTAAGTCTGAGCGACCGAACAATATCTTAGACTGTGCGACATTGACAAGATCCACGCGTGCGATTTCATACAAATTTAGTACTTTAGAAGGCTTGTGAAGGTATTCAAGCTAGCTGCAAAGTGAAGCAGCGTTTAATGATGTTCCATTTTAATTTCGTCAAAATGAACGCATAGTGCTAGTGACCTGCACAAAACATCATTTTGGCGTAGTGAACTGTCCCAATTTCCGTATAATATGGTTTATTGCATGTGATAGTGACAAGAGTTCTGATCATCGGTGACAACGAAAGTTGTAAATAACAAATCGAACCAATAAACGCTACGTTAAGGAAGAGTCACGCTGCCGAAACCTAGCCAATCAATAGGAGCCGGTTACCACGCGCATTAGATTATTTGTTTTGTACCGTTTCTTCATCTTTTTATTTGCGAGGCTGGCAACACGGATGGATTAGCGTTTCGTTTATGTCTCGAATTATGGCAGCCCGGTCATCGATGAAAAGAGGGATCGTTGCAGATTACTTTGAACGTCGTAAACGGTACGCAGTCCCAGGGTATCAGCATCATCCTTAACAGTTAACAGCCTCAACGGATGACGGGCGGGTTTAGAGACGATAACAAGTTTCGTGAGCGCTGCATCTGTGTTTCGGAGGAGGAGGCCGAACCATTGCAGTCTTCATCTTTGTATGTAGAGAATGACGGAATGAATGAAAGCACAAGTCTGATCCAGGCAAAATGTCGTGCAGTCACAGACTACACGTTAGCTAAGATATAGAGAGCAAACGTATTCCGCTAAATCAGGTCCCAACAGCCGTTATACACCCCGTCAGTATATCGGGTGTGGATATCCTAAGGTACCAACGATGAAACAACTCCAAAGATATTATATGCTGTGAAGCAAGCGGCTATGCCTTACACGCATAACGTAGTAAGTTGGATCACTTCTTGGTAAAACGCATTAGACACAATATCAACCATTGACTTCACTTCAATTTTTGCTTGACCAGCGGGGAGCATACTTTAAGTCATCGATAAAGGCTTAGACGAAAGGTAATCCACGCAGGACTTAGTCCACGAAACGTTGATAGGTTTGAGCGGCATTCCTTAAGCTAAATGGCACCTGGATAAATTTAAACAGGTCGAACGGGGTTTTGGTGGATATTTTGGGAATGCCGTCTTCGGCAACTGGAATCTGATGACAGGCTAAAATATAAGCAGCGGTGTAAAACATAAGCAGCATTTTGAAATTATAACTAAGAACAACGAGGACATCGGTGTAGACTCTATTCAGATCCATTGTTGCGCAATGTTAATACTGCTACACAACCAAAAACATTATCCATTTTTATTGCGGGTGAACTACTGGTTAACTCTACCGAACTGATCATTAGCATAGCAATGTTGATTCGAAAATACGAGTTCACGTAAATGTGACCATTTAATTGACAAGCATCAGAAAAATCAGAAGTAACCCGGAATATGGTAGCGTTGGCTAAAATCGACAAAAACCAACAGACTCTCTACGTTCTCTCTCATCAACCACGAGTTAACATGCAGATTCTGATTCTCGGGCCTTCGTTCATATTGACGAACTAGTTTGACTCTAACAATACATTCACGGAATGAGTATAAACGGAATATAGTTGAAGGATCTTATGGAAAACGTGCAGTTGCGATGTCATTACAAAGTTAAAAATTGAGGAAAAACTAATGCACAAAGGATAGATACCTGTTTTTATAGCTGCTTGTTAGTGTGAGTACCCGATGGCAGAGACAAAAGTTAAAGACGAAGTTAGAGGATATCACTCGGAGTTAAAACAAAAACCAGGATTCGAAAAGTAACGGGATATATATATATATATATATATATATATATATATATATATAAATGAAAAAGTGCCACCCGGCAATGCACGAGAAAAAGAAAGAAAAAAGGTACAATATGAGGGGGGATTTTTTGTCCATTGTTCCACATGTCGATTTTTTTGATATTTTTCACAAATTTGAGGGGGGAACACAAAATAGAATGCACTCTCTCCACTGTATGATGTATGAATGCACAAGCCTGATCCAGGCAAAGTGCCGCACAGTCAGAGATTGCACGTGGGCTAAGATACTGTCAGGTTGCCCAGGCCTAGACAGATATGAGTGAGAAATAGAAATGGTAGTGTGACTCCAGCG
>JACCGJ010019606.1:0-23085 GCA_013407085.1 Atriophallophorus winterbourni | reverse complement strand
ATTTCTGGGAACCTGGTTTATTCGGGCCAAGACTGCGTATCTTTTTTGAAATGAATGTACCGCAGATTTGCCATGGTCCCCATAATGCAATATAGCCGAATCCCAGTGGAGATTTACCAATCGAAGATTCTCGTCACCAATTACATGGAGTGTGAGTGAGGGGTCCTGTTCCAATCGATTAAGGATTCGTGTCCGGATATCTGTGAAACTGGAAGACTGGAGACTGCATATATATAGATATATTAGTGAACGTTAGTGAATAAAGCTTAAACAGTTCGCACCCACGTGAGTTAATAAATCGTCGGATTCCTGCATAACCTGTTTTATGCATCGATAACGTGAGTGAAACATCGATGATTTTTCTCTAAATAGCCGTTTCAGTGTTTCGACTGTCTGTATGAATGAACGGTCGCGTGGGATTTGTGGCAAGAATAAGTTACAATACTTATCGAGTTCACTGGGGCCAAGCTTGCAAAGGAGGAGTCTAACATTCCACGCATCTTCCTGTGTGACAAAATCTACGCGGAACAAATTTTCATACCTACGGAACCACGTCTCGAACGTGACATTAGCCTTAGCACCGAAAATGAATTTATGGATGCTATTAGCGATACCATCGACGGAGGGTGGAGCACTGCTGCTCGCTAGAGTACCTCACATTTTACTTTGAACTAATAAAGAAGCGCGGTACGTTCAAAATTTGACGTGCATTCTATTTCGTCTGTGAAATGAATTTGTTTTAGTCGCTATTCAAATATTTTCTATATAATGTATCCCAACAAGTGCATACAAAATTCTTGTTTCAGAAAAGTATTGAATGGTATCGAGTGTAATACATGTAAGAGATGGCACATCCGAAGTGTCAGCGTTACATCCCGAGCACCATAACTTTTATGGTACTCATCGTTGGCTCCAATGGATAAGTAGAATGTGCCATTGGGCAGACAGAAAGAATTTTCCGAGAAGTCTATAATGCTCGTTCTCAGCAATACAACAAAGCTTCTAAGGTCAGTGTGAATAGATCATTTGCTGAAGTTGTGCGTGAGAATATCACTGCTAGCCCCACGGTCCAATAAAATCTGATGAAATTAAGGTGAGTAAATCTCCCAAGCCTACAAAGCCACGCCAAAGTATTAAAAATGTTATGGCACTGGATCAAGCGGATCACAGAACCCGTCTAAGCATTCTAAGCCTCGTAAAGGTAGGAACAACGGTTTTCCACCTAAACTTTTACCTCGATCAGGTATTCCGAAAGGCAGCGAATGTTTTAAACCAAGGTTTTCCTTTCTTTAGATAAAATGCCCTTTCAGTCTAACGAGCTCCATCTGCCCGAAGCAAACTGGTTTTCAGGCTCCCTCGACCCTTCTCATGTTGGTAGGAGCAGTTATGCCGTGCTCGAAGAGACACTCGGGCAATCCAGCAGCTGGACTTGGTTGTCAGAGGCTGCTAGAGAATGAATATAAGCCTGCATCTCGAATATTTACGGCGAACAATCACATTGATGGATGATAAATCGGCACAGGCAAAGGCGATTGGCATCCTAGAGAATTCTTCATTCCTGAGCACGTAGCGGTTGCGTTTGTAGCGGATGATCCAGCGGAGATTTCATCACTAACTGCGTACGCCTTCTGATTATTGTATCCAACAAATTGGAACACACTTCTCAGCGTAAAACGACATACAGCTCGGAAACAATCGGACGATAGTCTTGTCCCGAAACAGAACACGTGGGCAGCGTGAATAATATATTCGAATTGTGTACATATTTACATGTATCATTATAAAAAAAAGGACAAAATATGTAGTATTATTATAATAAAATATACAATGATGATAATGTCATAATTCTCCTTCCCTATAGCGTTAAAAGAGAGTGGAACGCTCGAAACGTAGTCTGCAAGATTTGAAGGCCACTTGACTATCAGTATCAGTATCAGTATCACAGGGCGATAGTCGACGAAGTCGAAACGAGTGCCCAGATTCTTTCGGAGGTGTGCTTGAAAACACCCACCACTACCAGGATTGATTCGTAAGTAACACAGGCGTGTGTAACTGTGAATTGAAGATGGGAGATGTCTCATCACCGAAAGGTGAGAGAGTTATGCATGTTGCATGTCCAATCGAATGAAAAGACGATGGACAGCAGTTTATTTCCACAAATGCGAAAAAATGAAGAAGAAACTCTTTTTTTGTGTTTCAAAATATTTTTCGAATATTTTTGTGTTTTTTATTATAAAAATGAGGGATTTAGTCTAAAGGGTAATGTTCTGGGAAGAGCTCCTGCCACCGTTCGTCCAGCTCATGTTTGAACGCAATTACTGAAGTTGCCAAGATTAGTTCTGCGTGAAGTGAGTTCCACGCGTTCACTATACGGATGCTAAAGAAGTGCGTTCTGGATTCGAGCCTGGTGTGCTGTTTACTTAGCTTAAAACTGTGCCCTCGTGTACCAACCAAAGGAGAGAACCGGAAGAAGTCATCAAATTCTAAACAACTTAGTCCTTTGACAACCTTAAAGGTCTCTATAAGATCCCCCCTAAGTTGCCTCCTCCTAAGTGAGAAAAGTTCTAGTGCTAATAGACGATTTTCATAATTGGTGTGTGCTAACCCCTCGATCATGCGAGTGGCCAGCTTCTGTACCTTTTCTAGCTGCACTATATCCTTCTGGTAATACGGCTCCCAAGCCTGGATACAGTATTCTAAATGTGGCCTTACTATTGCCTTGTAAAGGGGCAATAGCACCTCAGCTTTTCTGCAAGTGAGGGCTGAACGTAGTCGAAAGAGTTCCCTCCTGGCCCTTTGAGCTGCAGCAGCACATTGGTCAGCCCACTTAAAGTTTGCGGAGACTACGATTCCTAGGTCATTAGTAGACTTTACCCTACGGAACTCCGTGTGAGCTGAGGGCGTAGACACAATCATGTTGCCTGCTAGTGTAGAGAGCAAGTGACTCTTATCTAGGTTAAGGGGAAGGTCCCACTTACCTGCCCATGCTGTTACAGCTTCCACATCACTTATCAGATCGGAGTTATCCGACCTACCGACAATTTTAACGTCGTCAGCAAACATATAACAGGGTGGGCGCAGTTGGTTGGCTAGATCATCAATGAAGATGAGGAACAGCAACGGCCCCAAGACTGAGCCCTGGGGAACCCCACTCGTTACATGCGCACTTGCGGAGTAAGTATCATCTACCCTGACAGTAAAGAAACGGTCGCTAAGGAATGCTCGAATCCAGCCCAGAAGGTTCCCTGATACTCCTATGGCTGAGAGTTTGAGAAGCAAGAGCCTATGGTTGACTGAATCAAAAGCCTTACCAAAGTCGAGATAGAGGACTTCTACAGCTATACCATCATCCATCCTCTTAGTAACCTCGTTAAGAAAGCTCAACAAATTTGTCAGACATGACCTACCTTTTAGGAGGCCGTGTTGTGCGCCATTCAAAAGAGAGCGTTTGGTTAGATATCCACATATTTTATGGCGGATCAATCTTTCCATAACCTTACATAGTACACTAGTGAGGCTAACCGGGCGGTAATTATTGACCGCCGAGGAAGCTCCTCCCTTATGGATAGGTACTACAACGGCTGTTCTCCAGTCTAAAGGAAGGGCACCCTGACTGAGGGATGATGTGAAAAGTTCTGTGATCAGCACAGCTAACATAGGCGCTAGCAGTCTGATCATTCGTGGATGGATGCTATCGGGCCCAGCCGACTTGTTGTAAGCTAGGCTGGCCAATATATTCTCAACAATGTGTACCTCGAAAGTAAGGTCAGTGCAGAGGGGGCGATCAGAGAGTACACATTGAAGTGATGGCGCAGATGCATTCGAGTTATAATCTCGGCGTTGTACGCCTTGAAAATGCGAGGAAAACAATTGAGCCTTCTCAGTGCTTGAAATGACGGCTGATCCATTGTCCCTTCTCGAGGTACCTACACCTTTTCGTGTTGACCCTTTAGATTGAACGTAGCTGTAGTAACGTTTCGGATGAGTATGGGCCTCTTGAGCGAGTCTCATTTCGAAAGAAATCTTTGCTGCACGTATCTTGGAAACAGCTATGTTTCGCGCTTCTCTGTAACGGGCCCAAGTCCCACATCAGGGAGTAAGCTTATAACGCCTCCATTTTGCGTCGCGGTGACGTACGCTACGGTAAACTGAGGCTGACCACCATTGAGGTTTACATTTTTTGCGAACGGGTAAGAGAGGAGAGAATCGATCCTGAAGTTGAAGGATGTTATTCTTGATCCGCCCCAACATCCCATCCACATGGTCAATGTTTTTCCATGGGAGTAGCGCTGCTGCCTGTAATAGGGAAGCGGGGTCGATCCTATGGAAGCTTCGAGACATCTTAAGTGGGGGTTTACCAAATGACAGAAATAACTCGCAGGCTAACACTACGTGGTCGCTCTTTCCTAGTGGTGGCAGTAAGACCAAATTTTGTATAGCGCTTTCAGAAGTTGAAATAACTAGGTCAAGAATAGACGGAGACTGACCCTCGCGAAATCTAGTTGGTTCGTTTACGTGTTGGTAAAGTGCATGGGAGTGTAACCAGTCCAAAAAATCGTTCGCGACTCCTGGGGCATGTGAGGTTTGGTACTCCCAGTTTATTTCGGGTAGATTAAAATCGCCGAAGATTACAACACGTGGTGCTTTGGCTAAAAGGGACGAGAGCTTAATTTGCAGAAGAGCATCTTCTTCCAAACTATTGCTCGGACTAATTTAGACGCAGCTTACAACTATACGCGTGCATCCATGCATGAGTAAGGCAGATATTATCTGCACATTCGTTGTAGAAAAAGAAATACTTTTCTCGAAGGGAATAGCGTTATCAATAAGGAGCAACGCCCCTCCTGCTAGCTTACCCAAGGGTCGATCGCTTCTTACGGCGCTAAACCTATCCGCGATTAAAGCTGGTATGTGGTCATCATGAGACAACCATGATTCCGTGACACCCACAATTTTGTAGTGAGTGTCGTCAACTCTACAAAGGAGTTCAGCCCATTTATTTCTATTGCTACAAGCGTTTGTTTAGAACAGAAGAGCACTATCATGTGGGGCCAGACTCCCAGTGTTAGGGCTACCTAAGAGCTCTTTGTCCTCGGGCGTAATGCCCGAGGCTGCTTCGCGTTTTTTGAAGGCTGAATTTCATCAAGAGATACAGCATTCGTTTTCGAAGCAGACGACAACTCTTGGCATATAGTTCCATCTTCATGGTCTGAGTCACTACCAGACAATAACCAATACTTTGCTTTGGGATTTAAAGCGAAGCGAAGTTGCGAAGCGAAGCGAATATTGTTGAATATTCGCTTCGCTATCGCCATGGCGAAGGGCAAAAATAAACTTCGCTAGAAATTCGTTATACTTCGCTTCGCTCAAAACGAAGTGCAAGTTCAAACTTCGCCGTAAACGAATATTAGCGAAGTCTTCGCTAAAAGCGAAGAGTGTTCATTTTTGTACTTTCATATTTTAACCCTTTGTCTACGGGAATTGTTTTTGATGTTGACACTTGTTGACTTGTTGATAGACAAAGGCCAGACAAGTGCACTCCGATGGTGACTGAAGGAACCGACGTAAGCTACTTAGCAACCGACTGCTTGTTTAATTGCTATAAGCTCACATTTGAGGCGGTAACTAGACAAAGGGTTGTACTTTTTTGTACTTTATTATTTTAAATGTATTCGCGTAGGTGTGTGGCCGGATGCGAAGGGCGTGGGTGTTTTGATCTGCTTGGGTGTTTGCCGCTCTGCGTGGGTGCTTGCCGCCTTGCCTGGGCGTTTGCTTCTTTTGCGTGCGTGGTTAGAGGACTATAAATAGGATGAAAATTTATTTGTCTCATCATAGTCTCATCATGGGCCCCCCGAAGACGCACCACAAGTCGGACAAGGACAAAGACTCGGCCTCGGCCAAGAATTCCAAGAGAAGCCCGACCCTCAAGGTCAAGCTGCCGTCCAAAGTGCCGTGGACCCCCAAGTCCTCCAGAAAGAGGTCTCCGCCGCCGTCAGATGATGATGATGATGACGACTTTCATCACACCACCTACCGACACAAGCCTACCAGATCACCAATCTGGAACTTCTTCAAGAAGGAGGCTGTGAAGAAAGGTGCGAAGGAAAGAGAAGCTCGAGCTCTTTGCCAAGTCGAGGATTGTGGCCACTCCATCGCTCGGCCTCAGGGAACCTCCCAATGCATGGTCGGCCACATCATGTCGAAGCATCCGGACGTTTCTAAGCAGTTTCTGAACCAGAAGGCCAAGTTGGAGACTGAAAAGGTGAGTTAGACTCAGTTTGACGCAACCTTCGCTATACTTCGTTAAAACTTTGCTATGCTTCGCAATAACTCGCCATATACTTTGTTATAGATCGCTTAGTACTTCCAAATACTGTGCATGAACTTCGTTATATTTTGCAATAGTTTTTTGGAAATGACGCTCAACTGTTTTTCTTTCTTTTCTTTTCCAGAAGAAGCAGCAGCAGTCCCATTCCAGCTCTGGGCAAGTCAAGATCGGGGAGTCATCCAAAAGCTCTTTAAGAAGGCTCTCAGTGACCCCGATCACCCAGGACTACAAGTCCGGCGGCAGCGCCAGCGCTCCCAAGAAGTACAACCCGAAGAGTACTCTCCAGCTGAGGACCAACCTGGAGATTATGGCCTACCTTGCCGGTGCCAACCTTTCGTTCAGCCATGTGGAGAATCGCCACTTTATAAGGTATTTGAAATGACAAATTTACAATTACAAGTTGTTAGCTTCTTACTTGAAAGATAATTTCGATTTCACTTTGCTATACTTCGCTTAAACTTCGCTATACTTTGTTATATATTGCTTTTTCGAATAAAAATTACTATAATTAGGATATATCGTTATTACCTTCGCTATTATTTCAGGTATTCTCAGTCGCTGGACCCGAAGATCAACATCCCCAGGCAGATCATGTTCTCCAGACACATCTGTACCATCCTCTTCAAGAATGTCGAGGAAGACATGGAGAAGAAGCTCGCCAAGGACCTGGCCAACCTCCTGGGAGTTGGATTCACCAGTGACATGTGGACCAGCCGCTCCAACCAGGGGTACCTGAGCTTGACCATCCACTACATTGATCCCGACTGGGTCATGCAGAGCAGAGCATCGAGTTGCTCTTGGCCAACTTGGACCCAACCGCCCCACCATCCATTCAGATGCCGGAATCCGCGTGCCAAGATCTTGAAGGTTTTCTCCAAGAGCACCATGACCTTTATCTTGATCCGGAATTGGCCTTTGGCAGCGTCGACCAGTCCCAGTCCCAGTCTCAACCAGCCCCAGTTCCTCTCTATGTTAAGGAGATGAATGAGTGGATGGCGTCTTCCCTGGAAAAGGATGGCATCGACGTGCTCCAGTACAGCAAGATGAAGGCCAAGAAGCGTCCTCTACTCGCCAAAGTCGCCCAGTAAGTTGTTTCAAAGTTAAAGGTCACTTATTTTCCGTTGGATTATAATTATTCTCGTTATTCGCCATACTTCGCTATAATATTCGCTAAACTTCGCCATACTTCGATATTATTCGCTATACTCCGATATATTATTTTCTATTCTTAGATGTAGTATTGCTATACTCTAATATAGTATTGTTATACTTCGAAATAGTAGTTTAACTTTTGCACCCCCTGGAACCTAATATAAAATACTCAACCTGTCTCATTTTCTTTCAGAATGGTCTACGCCATCCCGGTTACCTCGGTCTCATCAGAGAGGGTCATCTCGGAAGCTGGACTCGTGACCAAGCCCACCCGAAGCCTTCTGAACAACGTGAGGGTCCACGAGCTCGTCTACATTCATGACAATTACGAATAAGTGCTCCCCTACATGAAAAGGATGAAGCTCCGCATCCAGAAGTTTACCAATGGCGAAGGTACCAGCACTCAGAGTCAGCAGCAGCTCAAAGACCAGGATGACCCTGAGGCCAACCTTGAGGATGTTGAGTTTGTCGACACCCAGGAGCTCACGGCGGGGGCCTACTCCCCTCTGACTGGAGGCAGCCGGACAAGTTCCGGCACCAGGTCCAAGTCCAGAATCCAGGTCTCAGAGACCGACTCAGAGGAGGAGCCTAATTTCCTTTGAGAGAACAAGGTTTTGTATATTTCCAATTCCATAACTCAGGAAAAAGTCCTCCCTTGTCAAATAAAAGTTCTTTCATGGTCAAAAAATAATTTATTTCTGAATTCGTTTTATTTGAGCGAAGAATAGCGAATTCAAACGAATATTAGCGAATTATATCAATTTATAGCAAGGTTTTTGTCGAAAACGAAGTTTTTGGGGGACATCGAATTTGAGCGAAGATTATTCGCTAATATTCGTTATGGCGAAGTGCGAAGCTTCGCTTCGCGAAGGGCATTCAGGGCTTTTCGAAAATTCGCTTCGCACTTTGCTTCGCTCCAAAAAAGTGACATTCGTTATTGTCTGGTCACTACAACTCATCCACGATTCATCCTCTAAAGGACGAAGCACGACAGTGACGCACTTCAATGTTGGAGTATAATTCTCCTGTGTTAGCGTCATCGCCACACTGTTGTTATTTTCTAAGCTTCGACTCTGAAGAGAATTTGGTGAGCTACGAGTTACAGCTAACTTTGACTTTCTAGCTCTAATTGGGCTAGAAGTTTTCAGGTGTGCCGGGGTGTCAGGTTGAACGACGCATTTTCCCTCGACGCAGTTAAGCTTCTCTGCTTTCGAAAGGAAGTAGTCGCGATCACATTGCTTTGTGAATTCGACTACAATTGGCTGCGGCGATCTGGTAGATGCGTCATTTGGGCCACCCCTCCATTTCTCGACCCTGTGAACTCGCTTTAGCGGAGTATTCGGTCGCATGCATGAAGCACGGAGTAGGTCGATAACCTTTCTCCGATCGCTTTCCTTACGTACCTTTGATTCTCGGATGAAAGGCTCAACCTGCGTTAAAATCAGGACATTTTTAGTTCGTGTTGAGATAACTTGGTTTCTGGCTTGCAGCTCAGCAACCACTTTTCCTAAATGGTGGACTTTCCGAGCTAGAGCGCGAACGTCCTCAGTCGGGCTGATGTGAACACCCCTATTTTCTTTAACTTTTTCCATGGAGCCTTTGGGGGAAAGGAAGATGGCGATGATTCCGCCTTCTGTGTTCGTAAAGAAGTGGTATGCTGTCTGGAGGTAGACGGGACCCCTGACATAGCTACTTCGGCAAACGTTTTGGGTTTCGGAGATGGACGAGGAGGAAAACGTTCCTCGAGACGCTTACGCTCCTCAACCAAAGTTTCCACGGACTTCATGCAGTCAGCACATAGCCATGTAAGCCATCGATGAGCCGCATAAACCTTAAATTGTGTTGACGACAGTCCACAGCATTTGAGATGAGCCCAACGCAGACACACGTCGCACTCTATACCTTTGGAAACCTTCTTGTTGCAGCTAGAGTAAAGGCAAAGACAAGAATTTTGAATCATTTTGCTAATGTAATCGATGAATCAGAAATTTAATGATCGAGTTTTTTTAATTAAGGAGGGTGAGTCAGAAAATAGAAGAGAGAGTTCACACGGCTTGATCGATTGGGTTGACTGATGCACGTTTGGGATAATAGGAGTGGGAGGGGTAAAAGGAAAACTGTGAACATCGAAAGTCCCAATTCGGGAGTGGAGGTTTGAGGGTGGTGTTTCGTCGCACACTGGTTAGATAAAAGCTGCTTTCAAGCTGTCAATAGTAACCGTATCTTGAGCACCATTTTTTGGATGACGAAGTATTTAATAATAATAATACTATATTCTTGGTAAACCAAGGCATGAAAAACATGATCAGGTTAGCAATGTGTACAAAATAAATAAATTGTAAAGTGACCTTATCAAGCGGAATTTTTGAACATTTTTCCTGTAACGAAGCGTCATTTCTGATGTATCTTCTGTATTTTGCGCCAATATTATCGTTTGCTTTCATATCGCACAACACGTAGTAAAGGATGTCAAACTCATTCTACGTTCCTATTGTGAATAAGAATAATAATGTTGGTTATTCTATTTTATATTATATTAATTCCCAATCCCTTTGTTTTGTCGGACTCTACGCCGAGCTCGTCGGTGTTCGTTTCCCCTTTGGCCGCCGCTAGCTGCCGCTCGGCAGCCATCGCATTCCAGCCATCCGGCTGCGCATCCAGACAAGGACCTGTGAACAATCATCCAGCGACCCAGATGCGCATCAACCACAGGACTTGTCTACGACATTCTATTGTACCGCGTGCATCATCTCATACTCATTTGTATTCCGACTTCCGGAGTTCTCATTTGGTGTGTGCTATCACTGTGCTTGTCGTAAACTGCAACATTGCCTCAATCGCTACATTCCGTTTAATAAAGGATGGTAAATTTACGAGGGTAATAAAGTTAATTTTTTCGCGCAATTTCTCACAGTAATAAAATTTCATCTAGATTGCATCGAAATAATCAAATGAAGAGGATGCGATTAATTCTGGAGCAGAGATTGAAAAAAAAGAAAATAACAGAAAAAGTTATGAAGGAAATGGTGCGTGTGAAGATATAAATGTCATAGTAAAAATAAATTTTCGAAATGAAGAATGTCCCTTTATATATATAAATTGACTTCTTCGGAATGTTGGTGGGTGTGATTGAATAAGAGCACATAAAAATTCGAAGTTAAATTGAAAAAATTAGAAAATGGAGGGGATAAAGAGAGACTGTGGTTTAAATTGCATGAGGTTTGGGCCGGTTGTACGATCCAGGAAAGTCGAAGAATTGTCGAATAAGGGAAACCAAAACTGTTCGCCAGTATGGATTTCGGTTCATGTAGAGAATCAGTCTGACGCGGAAGAAGTAAGGACCAGTATCGGAGTTGATTTCGAAGTCGGAGACACTGGAACACAATTAAAAATATTCTCTTCACCATCATGGTGAGAGGTTATCATTGTGAAATATTACATTTATTATAAACGATAAAAAAAGATCAAAAAACAATATCTTTGGCATTTTTAGCGTTTTTTTTCTTTTTTTCTTTTTATAATTAATACGTTATGGTAAATCATGTTTGTATGCATAAATGAATTTAATGTAAGCAGATAACGGTTGAGGATATGGTCATATGGTAAAAACGATCATAAAACGCATGGTAACGATGAAGGTTTGTAACAACATATCTAAGGTCCGGCAAACTGACACTTGAATGGCCAGTTATCCAGAGAATACTATAAGACATCATGATATACTAATATGTGGATAAAGATGTGGAATTAGAAACCTGATATCCCATGAGAGTATAGAATATCTAGAGAAGAGTTTATCTTAAGCATTTGGGATAGTGAGTTAACCGTAAGGGTTTCTACAAGCGTTTTAAATATTCCTGTAGATGTGCACATACGGAAATGAAGAGGAAGGGAATTCCAAAGTTGTGCATATCTAACTAAGAAGAAGTTACGTCTAACTTTAGTGCGAGACATTGGGATATTCAACAGCCTTGTTTGATTGCGCAGATCATATGGGATATAATCTCGAAAGCGCATGCCAGACTGAAGCTTAATTCGTTGCTGGGTAATGATTCAAAAGAAAAGAAGCAGATTCAGACGAATTCTGCGTAGCCATAGTGGTTCGATATTCAGCAAATTACACCTTTCAAGATGAGGCAAGGGGTTTAAATAGCCTAAAGTTTTTTTGCTGAAAGTACGTTGAAGTCTCTTTAAGAGAAAACAATCACGCCTACCCATGTGAGAATAGATGATATTACAATAATCGAGAATTGATAGCACCTTCATCTTATACAATGCTATTTCACTCTCGCGTAAGTGGAATTTATGGTTAATTAAGCTAAAGTTTTGTCTTGCTCTCGCAATGAGGTGTCTAGCTTGTTCATTAAAATGGAGAGAAGAGGAGTATTTAAATCCAAGGTCCTTAATTTCTGCAGAGAGTGTGATGGTTAAGCCATTTATCGTGAGTATGTTAAAAGGGATTGAACAACGTAATCCCATATATTGTGTCTTAGAAGCAGAAAATTCTAATCCCCATTGTGATCCCCAACTAGATAGAGAGGCAAGATCACGGTTAAGGGATATCAGAGACTGTGACACTTCACCAGGAGGAGATGTTAAGACTACTTTTATGTCATCCGCGAAGATAAATAGCTTAGAGTGATCTACAACATTTTGTAGATCATTAACATAGATGAGAAAAAGAAGTGGACCTAGAACGCTGCCTTGAATTACGCCACTCGGAATCGGCTGATTAGTTGAGGTAACACCATTAACGTGAACCGAAAAGGTGTGGTCAGATAGAAAAGAACGGAACCAGCTCAGTAAAGGCCCATGGATACCTAAACATGATAACTTCAAAAGAAGTAGCGTATGAGGAACCCGATCGAAAGCTTTGCTTATGTCCAAGAATACAACAATCACTGATAGTCCTCGTTCGAGGGAAAGCCGTTATGAGATCTAAGTATTCTAACTGGCAGGTTACACAAGACTTTTGGCTAAGAAATCCATGTTGGACTGCAGAGAAAGCATCTGGACCAAGATAGCCCCACAAAGAATATTTGATTACCTTTTCAAATAACCTAGACAGAATAGGAGTATGATTATTAGGGCGATAATTCGTAACGAGGTTCGAATTACCAGATTTTAAACGTGGGATAATGACAGAGTGTTTTCAATGGGTTGGAAAAATTCCACATTTGAGAGAAATATTGAAAAGATTTAATAAAAGTAAAGGAACGTCTTCATTATCGTTGTGTAAGATGACTGAAATAAAACCTACATCATCAGGCTTATAAGAGATCTTACTTCGACGAGAAATGTCTTTTACTTCTTTTACAGAAAAAGTAAAGGAGTCAATAGTATTCAAGGGAGTGCGATTGTTTGCTGGTGGATGGTAAGTGTTGTTATTGAACGAGCTGCTGAAGAATAAAGAGAAGGCCTGACTTATTGTGGCCGCATCAGAAGTGACTATTTCTTTATCATCTTCGTGGTATATTATGGAGGGAATATCATGTGTTGACCGGATACATCTGGTCTTCGAAAGGTAATTTAATGATTTCGTCATTGAGTCACTGCTAAAAGCCTTTCTTTCTTGGCGTTCTAGAAGACGAATCTTAACATTTGAAAGAGAGTTACAGAGTTCGTGTCTGCGCATAACCGAAAATAAATCTAACTTATGGTTCACAGAAGCAGAAAGTCGAGCTATCTATTTGGCATAGCGGCTAATGACTTTGAAGAGTCCAGTGTATGGGGCTTGCAGGGATTTGCGCGTGTGATGAGTTCGAATAAAGGCAAAAGCACATGAATGTAAATCACTCGGCAAGTAAACGTTACGATTGTATGGGTGAGTGGGGGCCGCGCAATTGACGCATGAAGGATCGCAAGCGATGGACATAATTAGGAACGATGATATCTGCTGCCACGTCATGGGATGCGATCAATTCACCAGCAAGGCGGAGTGGAGTGCCGTAAATTAATTCTGCCGTGGAACAACCGAGAACTTGTTTGACAGTAGCACGTATAACAAGAAGGATCAAAGGAAGGTTCTCTGCCAATTTTTCCGTATTACCATGTGACATCAGTGCGGCTTTTAACTGTCGATGGAACCGTTCAACAAGTCCGTTAGCGCAAGGATGATAAGCTGTTGTTTTTCATGTGATTAGCACCTAGAACAATAGTCAACATACGGAAAAGGTTGGATTGAAACTGGGATCCATGATATGAGGTAATAGTTGATGGGACACCATAATTGCTGATCCAGTTTTGCAGAAAATGTTTTGCTACGGTTTCTGTTGCAATATCGGAAATTGCGATGGCTATAGGCCAGCGGCTGAAACGGTCGACACAAGTTAAAATGTATGTGAAACCATTAGAGATAGCCGACAGTGTCGAGATCAACATGCAGAAAACATTGACTAGGTGGAGGAAAAGATCCTAGGGCACTGAGAGTATGAATTTGCACTTTGCTGCGTTGACACTGGATACAGGCTTTTGTCCCATTTTTAATATCCGTGTGCATTTTTGGCCAAACAAAGAGATCGGTGATCTACATACGAGTAGCATGGATACCGGGTTAGGAAGGCGAATGAAAATGTTCAAAAATGGACTTTCTAAGTAACTTTGGTACTAAGGGACAGGGATGTTTGGTGAAAAAATCACATATTAAAGTTAAACTCGAATTGGGGATAGGGACAGTTTGAACTCCAAGGGATGAGGTAGTTTGATATTGCTCTAAGTCACTATCATGTTGCTGAGCCTTTGCTAAATGCTTGAGATCGAAATTCAATCGACTGATTGCGGCGAGTTGTATGCGAGAATATGCATCTGCATCTGTGTTCAATCAAGCAGACAGATAACGTACATCACTCGTAAATTGCGAAAAGTTGACGTATCTCACGAGGTGAATATCTATCAGCTGTAGCAAAGAGGGCAAACGTCGGAGGCTTGTGATAGGTCCAAACGGTGAAATTGCGGCCTTCGAGCAAATGGCGAAAATGGCAAACAGCAAAATATATACCTAACATTTCACGACCTAATGTACTGTAACGTGTCTGGGCTGGTTGGAGACGATGGGTAAATAATGCAAGCGTCTTTACAACACCTTCAATACTTTGCCGTAGGACAGCACCGACTGTTGCTAGAGATGCATCAGTGGCAAGCCAAAGTGAATCATGAGGATTCATATAGAAGGACCAATGCGCCGCTGCAGCTCAACGTGCTTGCAAGGTGCTCTTTTGGCCGAGATCCGTGTTATCCAGCAGCAAAACCCGATGTATTCCCGCCCCTTTACAAGGCATCAGTTCGGCCGCATTTAGAATATTGTGACCAGTTGTGGTGCCCTTACTACAAGAAGGACATCGTTCGACTCGAAAGCGTACAACGTCTCGCAACTCGCATGATTGAGGGTCAGCGAGGGAAACCTCACGCTGCACGCCTGAAGTCCCTAGATCTTTTCTCACTTACGCGCCGTCGTTTGAGAGGTGACTAAATTACTACCTTCAAGATCTTGATGGGGTTAAGTGGCGTTATCATGACCGACTTCTTTGCCTTAAGTCCCGAGCTAAGCACCCGGGGCCATTCACTTAAACTTGCTAAGGAGCGGTGTAGATTTACTCCAGGAAAAACATTATAAGCCTCAGGGTGGTAAATTTCTGGAACCGGTTTGCAGAAGAACGTATATCCTGCAGTTCTGTCGCAAGTTTTAAGAACGGTTTGTACCGCATCTGGGATAAGCTTTATCGTGAATTACCCCCCCCCAATTTCTATGCAAGATTAGGTGGTGCATCATTTTTAGCGTTGTCTGGTGAGTAAGTAAATGCTGGAGTTCTGTTTTCTAATACAGAACTCTTCTTTGCCTCACCTCTCACCGTACTGGTGAAGAGAAATTTATTTTTATCTTTCGAGCATCATTCATAACGAGGTGCTTCCTAAATACAACCCGGATAATCCCTTGGCATCGCGATCGCCGAGAATATTCAAATCACAAAAAGAATAAACGCTTTTGCAGTGGTGGTTGCTTCTCTGCAGCTTTACTCTGAAAGAAATTCTGGACGCTCGATTGGCTCGTTACTGTCCTGCGCAACTGAACTGAACTGAACTAGACATGGAGGATAATGAAGATGCTTCATACCATGCGGTCTTCAAACTTTGGAACGATTCAACAGCATCAGCATTCATTTTAAATTGTTGCTCATTTCCGCGTAACAAATCAGTCATTGGTTGATATATGTTAGCACAATTATGAATGAATCATCTGTAGTAATTGACTAAACCAAGAAATCCACGTAACTGTCGAAAAGAATTGAGACATGGATAATTGTTAATGGACTAGAGATTATCGGGCAAGGGGCGGGTGCCGTTTCGTTCGACACGATATCCTAAAATTTCAAGAGCAGCGACACCAAAAATGCATTTATCCGGGTTAACCACCACGCCAAACTGTGAAAGTCGCTGAAACACCAAACGCAGATATACTGCATGTTCCACTTGAGACAAACTAGCAATGAGGACGTCATCAATATATACATGAACAAAAGATAATCTTCGGAAAACTTGGTCCATTTATCCCTAGAAGGTTTGAGCAGCGTTGCGCAAACCAAATGGCATTTTTAGAAATTCGTAAAGACCAAAAGTTGTGGTGATGGCTGTTTTCGGGACGTGAACACGAATAAAGTCATTCTTCTTCTTCTTCTTCTTCTTCTTCTTCCTAAGCGACAGTTAAGCATGCACCAGGTCGGGTTTAGAAAACACAGTCTTTCCATGCAAGGAAAGTGCGAAGTCGTGTATGTGTAGGATAGGGTAACGATCGGAACAGTAACACTGCTAAGAGCACATTAATCTCCACATGGAAGCCAAGCGTCTGCTTTATTCTTCTAAACCATGTGAAAGGGGCTTGTCAAGGGAGATTTGGATGGCCGTATGATTACAAGTTCAAGCATGTGTTCAAACTCAAGCTTGACGACCTCAAACTTTTTCGGAGACAAACGACGGGGTCTCTGAAAAACTGGAGGACCACGTGCCCGAATGTGGTGTTTGACGTCATGTTTAACAGTAGTAGATTTCGAACAGGGTTTAAAAACTTCTGAAAATTCTGTCAGTAAGTCAATGAACGCTGACAGGATGTCAGGGATAAGTACTCGAATGTTTCGGATGGGGGAATCACAGAAGTTACCAAATGAATTAATCTTTGTTAAATTGTCAATAAGATAATGTGTGGCTATATTGATCGAAAGATCAAAATGAGAAAAGAAATCTGCACACAGAATTGGTACTTTGACATCGGCGAGTCTGAAAATCCATCGAAAGTTACGTCTGAGACCTAATTCGACAGAAACAATCTCTGACCGAAAGTAGAAAGTTTCGTTCCGTTTGCCGCCCGTACGTCAACGAAGACGGGTTCTTGCGTTCCATATTGGATGGTGAGATTACGCTAATTTTGGCACCAGTGTCGATGAGGAATCGCATTTTATTGGCCCTGTCGGTAACGTGGACGAGACGGCTTTGAATTGTGCCAAACAGTGCTGCCGTGTCTACTGCCGGGCTTCGCGGTTTCCCTGTTTGGACAAATTTGAGTCGTAAGTGCAAGGTGGCGTGCAATGCAGGGCTTTTGCACCGAATCGTCGATGATAATAGCAATACCGTGATCCGTTAGAACGACTGGTAGATCGTTTCTTGGGCTGACAGGGATGATGATTTCGAGAATTACTACGGGATCGTGCGATCTTTTGTACTTGCAGTGACAAGTTATGAAACATCGATTTGAACTCTTTGAAATTGCATGGAATCTGTGTACTTGAATTTGCGTCACTCGTATGTCTGACGTGATATAATATAACACTGTGCGAGGTATGGTGAACTTTGTCTGCAATGCATGCCAAGTGCTGGAGACTTGTGTGCTTGTCCATAATGGCTAAGATTTTGCGGACGTTGGCTGTAAGACTCTGATGCCATCATTCACAAATGATTTTGTCATCCACAGGCTTGTCTCCTTGTAATTGGAGCATGCGTCGCAGGTTTTGTGACGGAGTGTGATCACCCATTTGTACGCCAGACAAAAGCTTCCGTAGGTTTTGCTCGTCAGTAGACGAAGTACGTAAGATGATGACATGTTTAAGTGTATCATACGGATTATCAGCAGGGCGGTTGTAAATTAAATCAGCAACCTCCTTTGCGACTGACGGTGGCAACATACCAACTACACGGTTATACTGAGCTCGTTGAGTTTTACGCGGTATGACTCGAATAGTGCTTCGATTTGTGCGAACCAGATGCGAGGGTCGTTCATACCAAAAGAAGGAAGGCTAAAGTGCGACATAGCGTCTGTAGAAATGTCCTCTGATTGGGTATAAGAAAATACTGACTTAAGAACCATTTCGTAAATGAAAAAATATATGACAGCAAAATTAAAATAAATGGGAGTATATGGTACGAATGAAAATTTCAAAAAGGAAAACGTTTGGGCTCACCAATTTGTAGCGGTTGATCCAATGGAGATTTCACCACTAACTGCGTACGCCTTCTGATTATTGGACCCAACAAATCGGAACACACTTCTCAACGTAAAACGGCATACAGAACCAAAACAATCAGAAGATAGAGTTGTCGCGGAGCAGCCGAGGGGTTACGTTAAGAAGGAAATTTGAAGGGGCTTAATGTGAGTGTATGAAAAAAATTATAATATAAATATAAATTATATTTATGCAAGAGAATACACTGTAACAACAGACTTACGAAATCCTTGTGTTGTCCACTCGGATTACTGCTAACAATGAATTTGACCAGTTATTTCTTCAGCAGGATAATTGCTCGTCGTAGATGGGACAAGCAGTGTATTACCGAAAATGGAAGAAATATTCTAGGTCAGTAATCTGAAACTATTAATTAGTGGTTCGAAACCAGGCAAGTTATCAGACGTTCACGCTGTAGGAAGCGCAAGTGTGTGTTCAGTTGATTTAAACAAAACAACACACGGCATCATGATGGAAAACGTTTATGAAAATAAACTTACTTTTTGGAATTATTAAGGAATT
Source organism: Atriophallophorus winterbourni (assembly GCA_013407085.1). Classification (NCBI taxonomy): domain Eukaryota; kingdom Metazoa; phylum Platyhelminthes; class Trematoda; order Plagiorchiida; family Microphallidae; genus Atriophallophorus; species Atriophallophorus winterbourni. The sequence continues at coordinate 4,596 of JACCGJ010019606.1, read as the reverse complement.
ATATCAATTGGGAATAATTCCTACATAACTCCCCCCTAGAGCGGTGGCTGTTCAGCCATGCTCGACATCCATCTACGGTGTGTACCGACGAGGTCGTGCCACGGTACGGCCAGTGCGTGTGCGCGGGGTGTCCGTGTCGTCGGTTGTCACCGCTGTCCGTGAATGCAGCGGGGTTTCCATCATGGGTTGTGTTGCTGGCGTGGACGGGGGTGAAATGCTCAAGTCCTCGCGCATCGGCTGCGTATCTGGAGTCGACAAAAGGGGAGACAAGGTAAAAGAAACAAAGGGGACTGGCTGTGAAGGGATAGTCACAGTCGTAGGGGGTCCTCGGTCTGTATTCGATTCCATGTACGCGGGCTTCAATCGGTCGATGCTGACTGAATCCGTGCGGCCGTTGCGTTCAATGACGAAGTACTTGGCACTGCGGGAGATGACTTTGAATGGGCCGTCGTATGGTGCTTCAAGGGGCCGTTTTACACGGTCTACGCGCGTGAATACGTACGGGCACGACAAAAGATAATTGTCGACGTGACTTGTACGAGAAGTTACACGGGTAGGCGGAGCACGTATTTCTCGCATGAAGGCGCGGAGCCGGGAGACATACGGAGCTGTTTCAATCGCAGTCAGGGGTGTGGAGTCCGTCAGCAGTTCGGCGGTGAGTCGCAGAGTAGTTCCGTAAACCATATCGGCTGATGTGCAACCGATATCCTCTTTTGCGGTATTGCGTATGCCGAGCAGAACCAGTGGCAGTTTGTCAACCCAGGATGCGCTGGATTCAGTGGCGACGAGCGCAGCCTTCAATTGACGATGGAATCGTTCAACGAGGCCGTTCGCAGCTGGATGTTAAGCCGTCGTCCGAAAATGTTCGCATCCTAGTAGACGATTCAGTTCTGCGAAGAGGTGGGACGTGAACTGGGCTCCGCGGTCTGTTGTGATCTGGGACGGGACACCGTAATTCGCAATCCAACCAGAGACGAAGGTGCGAGCTACGGTTTCCGCAGATGTATCCACTAGTGGGCACGCTTGGGGCCAGCGTGTGAATCTATCGATGCACGTCAAAAGATGAGTGCACCCACGGGATGAGGGTAATGGTCCGACCAGATCGATATGTACATGCCGAAAGCGTCCATCTGGAAGTGGGAATTTTCCAGGGATAGAGCGGGTATGGCGATGTACCTTACTACGTTGGCAGGCAAGACACTGTTGTGCCCAACAACGAATGTCGTTCCGCATGCCATGCCAAACATAGCGGTCTGTGATGAGTTTCGTGGTCGCGCGTTTGCTCGGGTGGGATATTCCGTGCAGGGGCTCGAAAATCCGTCGTCTGTAATCCTTTGGTACAAAGGGACGTGGATTTCCTGTCGATGTATCACAATGGATACGTATTCGACTGCCTGGCACTGGTAAGAGAGCAAACTGCAGGGAAGCTTCGGAAGTGATTTTTGAAAATTCCGGGTCGTCTTCTTGCAGGGCGGCAATTTCCTCTAAATCAATCTTCGCGATCTGGGAAATAGATGCGCGTGATAGGGCATCTGCCTCGACGTTGCTGGGTCCCTCGATGTACCTGACGTCAGTGGTAAACTGCGCGAGATAGTCCAAGTGGCGAGTTTCCCGAGGCGAGTAGCGGTCGGCGGCAGCGCTGAAAGCGTGGATCAAGGGCTTGTGGTCCGTGTAGATGGTGAATTGACGTCCTTCCAGGATGTGTCGAAAGTGCTTTACTGCGAGGTACATCGCAAGTAGTTCTCGGCTGAAGGTAGAATACCTGGTTGGAGCCGGTTGCAGCTTTCGTGAAAAGAAGGAGAGTGGTGCGCACTCGTCGTCAATGACTTGTTGTAGAACGGCACCAACAGCAACTTGAGAAGCGTCTGTTTTGAGCAAAAGCTTCACTCTGCTGTCCGTGGAGAGATGAGCCAGCGAAGTGAGCGTGCTGAGAGATGCTTTGACTGATTGGAACGCGGCGATAGCTTCCGTTGTCATGTTGAACTTCTTTGGATTTCCCCGCAAAAGATCAGTTAACGGTCTGCATTTGTCCGCGCATTTTGGTATGAATCTGCCGTAGAAGTTAATGAATCCAAGGAATCGACGTAGCTGGCGAAGAGACGTTGGCGTTGGGTAGTCTTCAATCGCCGATATTTTCTGCGGAATGGCAGTGATTCCACGAGAATCGATTGTGTGTCCAAGAATTTCTAGGGCTGGTCGGCCGAATTGGCATTTGGCCGGGTTGATTACGACGTTGTATTCCTGAAGACGTTGGAAAACCAGCCGAAGGTGATCCATATGCTGCTCGTGGCTTTCACTAGCGACAAGAATATCATCGATGTACGTGAAGGTGAATGGTAGACCTCGCATGACTTGATCGATGAAGCGCTGGAAAGTTTGAGCGGCGTTTCTGAGTCCAAACGGCATGCGAAGGAATTCGTAGAGACCGAAAGGTGTAGTGACAGCAGTCTTCGGAACGTCGATGTCTGCTACTGGGATTTGATGATAGGCGCGAACAAGGTCGATTTTGGAAAAAATCTTCTTGCCGCAGGCGCTCAGGGAGAAATCCTGGATGTGAGGTATAGGATACCTATCAGGCACTGTGAGCTTGTTGAGGCCTCTGTAGTCACCACATGGTCTCCAGTCGCCTGATTTTTTTAAAACCATATGTAGAGGCGATGACCATGGGCTATTAGAGGGTCTAATAATCCCAAGTTGTAGCAGTTGCTCGAACTCCGCTTTGGCAGCGGTGAGCTTGTCAGGGGACAATCGTCGCGGTCGTGCGTTCGTCGGCGGGCCGGTCGTGAGGATGTGGTGTGCGATCCCATGTTGGATGTCTGGCGTGCAGCGCGATGGCTGGCTGATAGCCGGGTAGTCTTGAAGCAGCACTGCAAACTTGTCGTCTGGTAGAGCGAGTTTCAGTCCGATCGAATTGATCGATGTCGCTTTTCCTGTGACGCGTACTGCGGATTTGTTGTCCAACAGTTGTTTGCGCTGAACGTCGACTATTAGCCCGAACTCTGTTAAAAGGTCGGCTCCGATGATCGGCTGGCGAACGTCGGCGACGATAAATGTCCATGGGAGATTTCTGCCCAAACCGAGGTTTGGCAGAAGTAGACGCTGGCCATACGTTTTGATGCGTGTGCCGTTAGCCGCTTGTAGATTGACGCCAGTTGGGTCCATGCGGGTGCTTGCACTATGAGGTGGGATGACACTCACCTTCGCTCCTGTGTCAATTAGGAAACGTAGACCTGTTGGAGAATCATCAATGTAGAATAAGCGACTTACGGTGTGGCCAGCTGCAGCCGTCGCGATTACTGGCTGGCCTGCTCTTTTCCCGCCTTAGACTGACTGGCGTTGGGGAAAGAACAGGGCTGCACAAAGTGCCTGGCGTCAGCACCAAACTGTTTATGGTACTTGCAGAAACCTATGTTGGCAGCCTGGCGCGAAGCGTTTGCGCGGTTGTTTTGGGGACGACGTTTTTGCTGTTGAGGTTTACGCTGTTGATACGTCGTCTGTATTGACAGTGCAATACGTTCGATTGCGTCCTCGATTCGAGCGAAAAGTTGGTCCGTTGCGGTTTGTGGCGTGTCTTCGGTCACCACATGTACTTGGGGGTTGCTTGTTTGGCACTCATGTACCTTGTCGGCGGCGAGTGCTAATTTCTCCAGCGATGTGTCGCTTTCTTGTATGGCTACGAAAGACCTCGTGTGTGCAGGCAGGCACTTGATCCAAAAGTGCATTAGCACGTCGTCACTGACATTGTTGCCGCCAGCGAGCGTGCGCATATGCCGCAACAGTTGCGAAGGTTTTCGATCGCCCAACTCCGTTATCTGTAGAAGTTGTTGCATGCGAGTTGCGTTAGACGTGCCGAAACGTTGTAGAATGGCAGCTTTCAATTTGTCGTAGGGATGGTCTACCGGTTTTGGATCCAGGACATCGATCACTTCGTTTGCAACCTCCGTAGGAAGGTTGGCGGTGACCTTTGCGAACTTCATGTCCTGTGATTTGATGCGATAGCTCTCGAACTGAGCTTCGACCAAAACAAACCACACTCTCGGGTTTGATATCCCGAAAGGTGGCAATCTGACGTAAGAGTTGATAGCGGCTTCGTCGCCTGACGACATAATGAATATAAAATGCAGGTAAAAAAAAATTTGAAAACGGGCTCACCAGTTTGTAGCGGATAAGCCGAGGGTTACGTTAATAAGAAATGTTATAAGTGTTGCTAATTAATGTAAGTGTATGAAATTATGTATAAATATATATAATTATATTTATGCAAGAGAATACACTGTAACAACAGACTTACGAAATCCTTGTGTTGTCCACTCGGATTACTGCTAACAATGAATTTGACCAGTTATTTCTTCAGCAGGATAATTGCTTGTCGTAGATGGGACAAGCAGTGTATTACCGAAAATGGAAGAAATATTCTAGGTCAGTAATCTGAAACTATTAATTAGTGGTTCGAAACCAGGCAAGTTTTCAGACGTTCACGCTGTAGGAAGCGCAAGTGTGTGTTCAGTTGATTTAAACAAAACAACACACGGCATCATGATGGAAAACGTTTATGAAAATAAACTCACTTTTTAGAATTATTAAGGAATTATATCA
>JACCGJ010019604.1:0-22670 GCA_013407085.1 Atriophallophorus winterbourni | reverse complement strand
TTACTTTACTTGTGTGCGACTATCTCCTCCTGGAGGATGAGTCGGCTTCAATGAAGATTCTTGGGAATTTGGGTACAAAGCGGCGTCCCCAGCACCACTCGGCGTTTTTCGAGTCAGCTTCTCTAGCCTTTGCACAACCAAGTGCGACCTGCAAGGCAGCAGGGAGTTGCCAGAAAGAGGTGGTCTACCAGACTCTGTTCCAGGGTTTTCTCCCGAAGTCTTTCCCGCGATCGGGTATCCCACAAGGCAGCGGAGGTTTAAAATCAGGGTTTTCCTTCCCTTAGATGAAATGCCCTCCCAGGCTAACGAGCTACATCTGCCCGAAGCTCGGGTTTCATTCGGAAATATTCAGCACTGGCAATATGTGCCTGGAACTTCAGTCTCTTGAGAACAGCGTTAATCTTGTTTTCTAGTCGTTTTGTTTGATGTTCACTGATGTTTACCTGTCGGGAATTCTTCAAAGTGTGGCACTCCGCAAGGCTGCCATTGAGCAACCTTGATAAAAATCAATTACGAGGAAAGAAACCGGACGGTCAGCGTATGAAATTCAGAAGATCGACAATTACGAAAATTCGCAGAAGCTCGCCGATATGTATCTAGCTAGTTGAGCTTCGCTCAGCGCAACTCAGCTAAGTGAACACAGAACACAACCACAAATCAATCCCGAGCTAAAGTGTTGTCGCTTCAATAGCAATGGATGTTATGCATATCATATCACGTATGTATGCATGCACAAATCACACGCTGATCCAGACGAAGTGCCGCACAGTCTTAACTGCACCTGAGCTAAGATACAATCAGGTTGCCCAGGCCTAGTCTGATATGAGAAAGAAAATAGAAAAGGCAGCAGTGAGACTGCAGCGTGTTTTTGCATGCAACTCACTACTCTGGTGGGCAATTCTGACTTCAATAGTTCAACAACGTTCATGAAAATCATCACAGGATGCATCATACGAAAGAAGCGTATTGTTTCACGAAATATCAAAATATACAATTGCGAGAATACTTACACACAGTATCAGGAATCGGAAGTGAAACCGTATGCACCGGTGTGACCACATTTACATTCAGCACCGGAGGTTGAGGAGCGATCCCGGGAGGCAGCAATGGTGGAGGTTGCGAAGGATTGAACATGGGAGGTAAAATCCCGGGCGGTGGTTTGCTATTGTCGAAGGGGGTCGGGACGGCACCGAGCTGTTGATTATAATTGACCAGAGTGGAGATGTTCATCGGTTGTCCTCCATGCAAACGACGTGCAACATTGGCACGGATCATCGCATCTTCATCGTCAGTTTCTGTATCGAGTTCCATCGTCTGTGAGAGATGACCAGGTTTTGAAGGAATGCATACAGAACCGTCTCGAAATCAAATGAATCTGATGTAGATAAGAGCAAACGTACCGAACGGCGTCGTTTACCCTTCTGAGCAGACTTCGTGCCGGCTGATTCCACACCCTCAGATTTGGAAGATGATCGACGTATCTCGGGAACACCGAGTTCCTTCAGTTCGTCTTGCGAGGGGCGAAGCAAAGTTTCCAACTGAGATAAATTCTCGGTAGGATCAGCGTTACTACCCTCTCCGGCCCACACAACTAGTTGAACAGCGAGCATTCGAGCAAGGTGGTGAATTTGAGCCGAGGTTCCTGCCGCGGCGATTGGTGTGTAAGTGGAATGGAAAGCGGCTGGCATTTGATCAGGTAAAGTGACCATGCTGGGCAAGAAAGAGAAAGTTGGGGGAATAGAAATTCACGTTGAACATCCTGGCGGATAGATTTAATCGCTAGGCTGATGAAGGCTTTGACCGTTAAACTAGCTGTAGTTGAGGGGGCCAGGCAGAGGTCGGAATTTGCAGTGGATTCTTACCCTTACTGATATGGCTGAAAACCCTGTTCAGTGGCGGTCTAGATGTAGACATCTTCTTGGAGTGTTTGATTAATCTTGTGCGTTGTCAAGTGAATTGGTGGGAAAAGTTTGTTAAGATGTCGGATAGTGAAAGTCACAAGGAAGCTGTCATGTTGATGTCACTCTACTCGTTCACATCACTCGCAGGAATGCATGTTTGATTGAAGATGTGGGCACCTTATCTTCTACAGGTTAAATGGCTTTTTAGATCCCACCTTTATCCATTTTTGGGATTTTATCGTGCCGTAGTTTTGTGGCAATTAAGCATTAAGTACTTGCTACCAACTCCGCCAAGGACGGTCCCAAGCCGTCTGAGAAAGGAGGAGGGTTGGGCTTAGGGCTAGCAACCCTATCCCGTAAAACCTACATTGCTACGGAAACGATGACAACAGATCCGTGGTTCGGTCATGTATGCAGGATGGATCCCAGTTCGCATACGAAGGTAGCCATGCACTGGCATCCGCAAGGTAAACGAAAAAGGGGACGGCCCAAGGAAACTTGGCGCAGAACGTTGGAACGCGAACTACATGCACAAGGATTCACGGTGCAGACGGCAACGGAAGCAGCGACAGACCGGAACCACTGGCGTGAAGTTGTCTTTCGCCTCATGTGCCACCCGGCACGGAGAGGACTGAATACTTGCTACCAGTATAATACCGAACGGATGTGCATACCTGGTGCTGAGCAGCCACACACCTTACAAATTGATTGGCCACCGGTAGTGAACTGCATGCTGAAACATACTGGAGTCTCACTACCATTTCTATTTTCTTTCCAAAAAGTCTAAACCTGGGCAACTTGGACAGTATTTAGCTCACGTACAGTCTTGACTGTGCGGCACGTTGCCTGGATCAGGCTTGTGCTTTCATGCATATAACATACCAGTAGAATACTGCCCATGATGCTATGGTTATACGTAGATCTCATCATTGGCAAGGTCAGAACTACTATTGGCTTGCGCATAGAAAGCAACTTGAAACCAATCTGATACAAGCTATACAAGATAACGTAATAATGGGTGTGAATGGTGCGTATGTATGAATAAAATCGCAAGCCTGATCCAGGCAACGTGCCGCACAGTCATAGACTGCACATTGGCTAAGATATTGTCACGTTGCCCGGGCCTCATACACACAAGAATGAAAAGTGGTTGTAGAGATTCATAAACGTCTTGACTATCCTCAAACTACCATCAGGTTCCAAAGGTTGTCATACCTGGAGGTGGCAGCGGGGATAAGCTCCCACTGTTTATAAAATGCTCCCATATGACACGCGTCTCAAATAGCCTCTGATAACCAAGTCCAGCTTCTGGCCTGCACGAGTGGCTCCCCGAGCCCGGCGGAACTGCTTCTACCAACAGGAAAAGGGGCAAGGGCGAGTGACTGGCGCCTGAAAACCAGTTTGCTTCGGGCAGATGGAGCTCGTTAGCCTGGGAGGGCATTTCATCTAAGGGAAGGAAAACCCTTATTTTAAACATCCGCTGCCTTGCGGAATACCCGATCGCGGGAAAGGTTTCGGGAGTAAACCCTGAGAAAAAACCTGGAACAGAGTCTGGTAGACGGTTAGTTGGTGCACACCACCTCTTTCTGGCAATTCCCTGCTGCCTCGCACTTGGTTGTGCAAAGGCTAGAAAAGCTGACTCAAACAAACCCCGAGTGGTGCTGGAGACGGCACTTTGTACCCAAATTCCCAAGAATCTTCATTGAAGCCGACTCATCCTCCAGGAGGAGATAGTCGCACAAAAGTAAAGTAAAGTAAACAACCATCACCGAAAGAGAAATGACAAAACAAACCTGAGTAAAACCAAATCGGCCACGTTCGCTGAAGTCAGCTTGGGTTCCAAACGAGTCGTCACAAAATCCACCGACGGTAAATCCATCCTGGATTGAGTCAGGATCGATGAAGCTGTGGATGTACTCACCCGGTCTGATGGCATCGCACGGCTCTTTGTCGATCGCTTAACCAATCGCGAGCTATGCTGTGGTAGGAGGCCAGTTTTCCCCAGCTTTTTGATGGCTTCTTCTTCATCATCATCATCTTCGTCATCATCGTCATCGAAACAGAGTGCTGTTTCTGGCTGTAAATAAACACGATAGAATGAGGTAAGAAAAATGGGGAAAACGATGAAAACCAAGTCAGATACTCACGTCAATAATCGATTGATTTTCTGTCGTTTTGGCATCTCTGGGCTGCGACGTTGTGGATGGTAAAGATGACACCATGGAAGTAGTAGTTGACCAAGCGGCATTGTGATTCGAGGGACTCATTTGCGACGGGTTCCGACGCATATCAACATCGCCGTGATCAGGCAAAGACGCTCGACGGCGTTCAGACGGTCTGTTCAGGGCTTCCATGACCTACAAAACAAACAAACAAACAAACGATGCAGCGTGTGGCCAAATAGGCGGGAAACGCCAAACTGAACAAAACCCACCTCAGTCTGTGTCGCTCCCAAATCGGTTAGGAGAATGGTGATCCTACCCTGGTAATCGGAGATGGCAGTGGGGTGGCGCAACAGTTGTAGCAGACTGACCTTCAGCTTCTTCCGTACATTAGCGACTTGCACATCAGAAAAGTATGGCGGGCAATTAACTGAAAGAATGGACGGATGATGCGCACGACAGTATCACAACAACAAAAAGTCTTGTGTTAGAGGTGAAGGGATGTGAATTAACACTGAAATGCACACGCTATGAATGAGACGAGCATTGAAAAGCGTTCAGCGACTCGAAGATATCTTACGTTTCACTCTTTATTCGTGACTGTTTCAAGGCGATGTGTCGAGTGACGGTAAGGGCTACTGTTACGCTTGCATACTGGTGACATACACAGATGTGCAATCGTGCAGCATTTCTGTGCTGTGCGGCTAACATCGTGCAAAATTGATTGGCTAACGGTAGTGAGCGGCATGCTGAAACACACTGTAGTCTCACTACTGTAGAAAAGTCAAGATCAGAGCGACAAATGTGTATTCACTACACGTCAACAAACATGTGAATCACATCATGGGAATTAGAATACAGAGATAGATACACTGACAGCTACTGCATTCTGATTGGACAATGAGTATTCATGATGACAGCCACTCCACATCCTTCCGTTTTTCAAATGAACTTACGTACTGTGCGGTTGCGCAAATTCATTTCGTTTGGAGGCTCGGGATCTTTTTCACACATCTCGTCTGAATCAATGGGTTCTTGCTTACTTAAATGTACTCTATTTCTTTTCACAGTTCCGTGTTGCGTATTGACCTTGTAAGATCTTTCACCCGTACGACCACTGACAGTTCCAAGATCCCATTTCTCAGCTCCCATGCCAAAGGGTTGTATCCAAACTGTATTTCCATCAGATAATTCGGGTAGCTCACGTGCACCCTCATCATAAACCTGTTTTTCGCGCTCAATGCGCTGTTTTAATTGCTGATTGATGATGTATCATGAAACGTCATGTCTGGACAGACGGTTGGTAACAATAGATATCGTCGTCCTTGTGCGTCTACCCATGAGTCTTTGAGCAGGGCTTAATTCTATATCGGTGGATGGAGTATTTCTATGTTCCAGGAGCGCTAAATACGGATCTTCTTTAGACTCCAGGCATTTTTAATTATTTTCTTCGCTTCGTTCACTGCAAATTCTGCTTTACCATTGGATTGGCTATGGTAATGGCTGGACATTTCGTGTTTAAAACGCCATTTGTCTGCGAAGTCAGCAAACTGCTTTGCCGAAAACTGTGGACCTCCATCGGATCTGACACTCTCTGGGATACTATACCACGCAAATTGACCTTTCATTTTCGCCACGATTTCTTCAGCTGATGTGGTATTCAGTTTCTCAGTTCGCCAACGTCCGAAAGTCGCTAAACTGTTGCTTCCACAGTTTCCATCTCTCTGCCAATCCTTCATCACCTTCCATTCGGAGTGGTGCCGGTGGTCGAACATTAAAGCCGCTAAAACGGGTGTTGTCAGTTCTATCCGACGTTTTCTCGTCGATCATCCTCGTCAGCATGTAGAACAGTCAAGATCAGAGCGACAGATGTGTATTCACTACACGTCAACAAGCATATGAATCATTCATGGGAATTAGAATACAGAGACAGATACACTGACAGCTACTGCATTCTGATTGGACAATGAGTATTCATGCTGACAGCCACTCCACAACTGCCATTTCTAGTTCCCCTTCTGTCTAGGCCTGGGCAACCTGACAGTATCTCAGCCCACGTGCGGCACTTGGCCTGGATCAGGCTTGTGCTTTCATATCATATCATCACTAGTCGGAAAACAGCAGTAGAGGGAGAGAGTCACCCGCACTTAACACTCATCCATCGAATCCAATTACCGCATTTGCACGGATGTGCAATCGTTCAATACCTCTGTGCGGTACAACTAACCCTATGCTAAATTGATTAGCCACCGGCAGTAAGCTGCATGCGAAAGCACGCTAGAATCTCACTGCCATTTCTATTTTCATTTCTCATATCTGTCTACGCCTGGGCAACCTGACCATATCTGAGTCCGCGTGGAGCTTATGACTGTGTGGTACTTCAGCTGGACCAAGCTTGTGATTTCAAACATACATCCATTACTGTATTAGCGGACAAATGTTTAAAAAGGGTGAGCATTTCCTTCTACGAAACCGAGTGCTGACACTTTCGGTTTGGTAAGTCTAAAGAAACCCACTGGTATTGCCGCTAACGTCATGACCATGAGAACGCCTTGATTTAGATCGGTTGGTGTATATCTGAGGCGGTGCCATTGCTATCATCGTTAGACGCTTCGACACAATTCTTACGGCGTTACGTGAAACAAGATACAATCGCAAGCAGTTAATGCGTGTGTGTCAAGCTAGATACTGTCTTGCGTGGGGCGAGGTTTTTGAAACTAGGGGCACACAAACTAACCGTGTACAGTCTCGAACAATTGGACAACACGATCCATGAACTGGGGCCGCTGTGTTGCAATCGCCACGAGACATTCCATCACACCTTCCAAACTCGAACAGCTGATTGGACCGGTGGATGTCGCAGATTTGCCACGAACAGGCCAATCGAGCAAACTACTGAGCAACCGTTCCGCCTCGTCACTCAAGCGACGAGGTCTGACCAGACAAATGCCAGGAAGCAAGGTGGCGGATGATGGAGCAGTGCTGGCCTCGAGGACCGCTTGGAGCTGCGCATTCGTCATGTCGGGGATTTGATCAAGAGAAATGTCCGATTCGCGATTAGCTGGTATTTCGGAGTTCGGTAAACGTCGGGATTGTAGAATGATGATTGACTGAAAGAGAGAAAGGGCACGGAAACAGTTATTTGTAAGAGACCGTCGAAAAAACATCAGAAAGTAGCTCTTCTATTTTGTTTTAATAAGTCACACAACTGGCTGCGGTTTCGATTGTTCGAGCCGAGCTGTTCGTATACCGAAGGGAAGTTGAGCAGTTTTACAATTACTTACAGGAAAACACTGGAATAAATTAGTACCACGGAATCGTGTGCAAGTTTGTGAAGGTATTGTTGCTCGCGTGACTTGAACATAAACTCGTCTATGCACATTAATGACTTCAAGATCGTCAGTAGAGAGAAAGAAAGCACATACACATGAACATTATTGGGTAGACAATGGAAATATCAGACGGACTGATTGTGCCACCTAAAACGGAATTCATGATACCGTAATATTCCCAACTACCAAAGTAACTATTGTTCTTCTCATTCCAGTAATAGCACGGATGTGCAATCGTACAGTACTTTGTGCTGTGCGGCTAATACCGTGCTAAATTGATTGATTAGAGGTAGTGGGCTGCATGCTGGAGTCTCACCACCATTTCCATTTCCCCCTCCCATCTGTCTAGGCCAGGGCAACCTGGCAGTATCTTAAGCCCACGTGCAGTCTCTGGCTGTGCGGCACTTTGCCTGGACCAGGCTTGTGCTTTCATACCATACCATCTAGTAATTGTTCACTGGGTAGTAGCGCTCATTCAATTACGAGCCAGTGTTAATATAACTTCCTACCAAATATCATCGTCTTGACGAGATTGAGTTCACGGAGTACACCACCCTTTGGAACAACACAAGTGCAGGAGGCACCGAAAAGACAGATTGGCCCCATGGATGAAGCTAGACGCAATCGGGGTGTGTGAAACGCGGGAGCTGACGCAACTAATGTTGCAGCGAGTGTCGTGAAACCAGTGCAAAGAACGTGATAGACGTTAGAACAGGAAACGCGACTTGGCCTTCAATGACCTTACGTAATAATATCTGGCTGTCTCCACCCGCTAAAACATGTAATGTTTATTTCTATACAGTTATATAAAAGACGCCTGAATGGAATCCTGAGTAAGGCGAGTAAACAATGCTGACATGCTGGAAACGCTCCTACTATCATGATTTCGAACAAGGAGGGTTATGAGAAAACACTACATTGAGGCTGACAAATCACGAACAATCAGGTGTCTAGGAGCGTTTAGGAAGCTGCAGCACGTGAACACCTATTTGATACAAACCGTGATGTGTGTGATGTGAAAGCACAAGCCTGATCCAGGCTAAGTGCCGCACAGTCAGAGACTGTACTTGGGTTGAGATGCTGTCAGGTTGCCTAGGTCTAGACAGATAAGACAAAAGAAATAGAAAAAATAGAAATGGTAGTGAGACTTCCAGCGTGTGTCAGCATGCAGCTCACTACCTGTGGGCAATCAATTTAGCACGGTGTATGGTATGGTACGAAGGCACAAGCCTGATCCAGGTAAAGTGCCGCACAATCAGGGACTGCACGTGGGCTGGGATATTGTCAGGTACGAAGCTACCATGAGAACCACTTCAGCCAGAAAAATTGGAAATTTGCTTACCTCAATTAAACGAATCACGGAAAGACGGACATTATCGTTCAACTGGACCCGATTCCCCATCATGAACGACGATTGTCCTGACACGGCTTGAGGCAAAAGCAGTCGAATAAACTCGTCTTTCAATCCAGACACACTTCTGAAATTTTCCAATGCGATATCGGCCGCGGAATCTGCCTGAATTCCAGCCGAACTGACCACATTGACGCCAGATTCGATGACGCCTACTTTGACAGCTCTGGCCAATGAGAGTCGGTAGATGGACACAAGCGCCAGACAAAGAGAGTGCAGCAAATTTTGCGCAGGTGGGTCGTGTTGAACAGCAGAAGAAAACAAGTAGAACAAATAACCAAGGGCTTTCTTCAGCAGGGTCGGATCAACTTGGCTAGAGGAGTAATAATGAAACTAAAGTAAGCTTTCGTCAGTAATCATTGTGGTCTTGGCGTAAACAATGTGAACAACAAGCTGAAGTGAACGTAAAAAAGAATAAATGGGAAACGCGTGACTATAATCCCAAAATATGATGGATGACATCATTAGCACGGGGCTGTACAAATAATGTACACATGCAGCTGCAAGAATTTGCGCGCAAGGGTTCATCATGTTAATAACAAGATTTCCTTCCGACAAAAGGTGCCCAAGCACATCTAGATGCATATCGAGAAGTAGTTAACAGTTGACTGAAAAATCGATTCGCAATCAAGGCTCGTTGAAATAGGCGTACTCCAGACCACTATTTGGAAATGAAACACCTGAGATGAGGTAGGGTTGCTTTTAGTCCTACTTCTGCTGGGGATATGCAAAGTTTTGTTTAAAATAACTTCAAATGCTACTCGGCTTGTTTATTAACCAACTTTTCAGATCGGATATCAACCTGACGTTCTGCAAAGCACGGTAGAAAAGGTCGACTTACCAAGCTTCTTCAATGAAACCAATCACGACTTTGCGAACTTCAAAATTCGGGTCATGCTGGAACGCCGCCACTTCCTGGAATGAACAATGTTCAAAAAGAAAATATCAAATACCTCGAAGAAGTTGTCCAACAAGGAACTTTCATGATGAACTGTCAATTCTTTGACCTGCAACAGTTTGGTTATTTTCGAATGCGTGTCCTCAGTCAAGGAGGCTTCATTCAATAAATCGACAATCTATGTGGGACAAGAATGACGAAAGCGGTTGGATTTACTCGATCGAACGATGAAACGGGCATCTCAGCGGAGCGGTTTGGATGGAAAACGACTGAAGAGAAGGAGCAATGAAATTCACTGTAACAATATTTACGATCAAACACTTGTAAAAGAAACAGACAGTTAGTGCCAAGTTTGAAGTCGAAATACTAGAGGAGAGGTAAACCGAGGAACGTGATAACAATTAAATCTATTGTTGATTAAATTTTGTAAGTGTAAAAGCCAAACGTGGAAGTTTCACCATCAATATCATCATCAAGGACATCACAGCAACAGAAAGCACCGAATGGTCAAACAATTATGACACACCAAAAATCGAAATAGATAGAGAACGGTGTGGCTTGTTTATCTACGGAATTGATAGAAGAGCAAAGGGAAACAAATTGGAATAAAGTAAAGAAACTTAAAACAGTTAAAAATATATAATGATAGAAAAGCTACAACCATGAAAAGTTGATCAGAGGATATTGTATACAAGGAGTTGAGATTCCGGGCAATTGCTTGAAGACGGAACGAAGGAAGTGTTGTTGGCTTCGGTTGAGAGAAGAGGAAATGCAGTGTAGGAAGTAAAAAACGCATAATATTCAAAACATTGTAGTGTACAATAACCGAGAAAAGATCGAGACGTTCTTTGGAAATAGAAAAAAGAGGGGACAGACGCAACGAAAAATGGATCGTTCCGTGTTTCAGCGATGTGAACAGCAAAAACGTGTTTGCAACATTCCAGTATACTTTGTTGATGGGCGATCTTTAAAAGATGGTGAGGAGCATGAGTGAACGAAGCAAACATTAATATTATTGTACGAAGTAGTTAAAAGCCAATCACGAGCCCAGAGTTCCTCGACGGTTGGGCAACCGACACTGCGATATTAAATATTCCAGCCGTATGCTCCATGCGTTTTGGTTTGCTGATACCTGCAACCTGATGTAGAGTTTCTCTTTATTAGCAGGTTGAGAGGTCATCGATTCAGGAAACAATGGGAGAAAATGCACGAACAATAACGCATATTTTTCTATTTCTAGATAGTAGCTTCGCCAATTCACATTCAATTTCCTTTTTAAGCTTACTGCATTTGGGCCATTTATAATCACAACTGAAAGCACGGATGTGCAATTGTGCAGTATTGCTGAACATTGCAGGTAACACTGTCATATATAGCTCTCTAGGCACGGTTTCTATTTAACGGTGGATCGCCTTTCCAAATCAACTAGCAAGCATTTGCCAGGTGCATATCTGAACTGCTCTTCTGTGGTTACAGCAAATACTGTTCCAGGATGGGCATTCGTTTATCTTTCGCCATTCCGATCTATCCCATTATACTAACATACCACTCACATATTCATAAACGACTAACACTTTTTCCAGTCTTTTCTCCCCAGCTTACAAGCATTATCGTTGCTCACGCCAAAGCAACCGTCCGCAAGTCCGTCATTCACTAGAGGACGTGGTGGGAATGTGCCTTGGGCTGACACTACTCCCTATAAAAAGCCACAAATTTCCAATCAAGGTGTTATCACGCCTATCTTTAGAGGCGGTATCGGTCTGAACCCGCAAATTATCGCCCCATTGTGCTGTTGTCAGTCATTTCTAAAGTCATGGAGAGCATAATCTCTGACCACATTGTTTCACATCTGGAAAAAATCGACTTTTAATCACACAACAACACGGCTTTCGCGCCAACCGTTCATGCACTTCCAACTTGCTTCTCGCACGGGATGCCTGGACGAAATCTGTGGACGAAGGCATTGGTGTCGATGCAGTATTTCTGGATTTCTCCAAGACATTCGACCGCGTCGACCACGACATTCTTTTACTTAAACTCACTGCCTGCGGCGTTAGGTCATCCTTATTGTCCTGGATGAAGTACTTTCTTCGCGACCGCTCCCTCTGTGTTCGTGTGCGTGACTGCTATTCTGCCCGCTTCCCAATCAAGTGCGGTCTGCCACAAGGCTCCGTTCTTGGTCCCCGACTCTTCATCATTTTCATCAATGATATTGGCCAAAACATTGAATCGCCGTTCCTCCTATTTGCGGACGATGTCAAAATCTGGCGCTCACTCAAATCGCCAAGCGATTCACACGTCCTACAAGATGACTTAGATCGTTTACACAGCTGGTCTTTGAGGAATCATCTCCCATTTAACACCTCCAAGTGTAGCGTTCTCCCCATCCGATACTCAGATCCGGTCGCTTACAGTTTGGGCTCAACAGTACTTCAGAGTGTTCAACAAGAAAAGGATCTCGGCATCATCATCTAGCACGATCTCGGTTGCACCACGCAATGCAAACGAGCCGCAGCAGTAGCCAATCGCAACACTGGCTTACTTCGCAGCGCTTTAGGCAGGTTTGACCGGTTTCTCTTCCCGACACTGCT
The DNA here is from genome assembly GCA_013407085.1 of Atriophallophorus winterbourni. NCBI lineage: Eukaryota > Metazoa > Platyhelminthes > Trematoda > Plagiorchiida > Microphallidae > Atriophallophorus > Atriophallophorus winterbourni. The sequence goes on along the minus strand of JACCGJ010019604.1, from coordinate 10,375 downwards.
GAATGTCTACATCCGTCCACACTTGGAATACGCAGTACAGGCTTGGCAGCCTTGGCTATGCAAAGACGTGTCCCTTCTCGAAAAAGCCCAGAGACGTGCGACAAAGCTTGTCCGTGGTATGCACAACATGTCTTACGAGGAAAGGTTACGCAGTTTAGATATATTCTCCGTTACCTACCGTCTTCACCGCGGTGACATGTTACTTACCCACCGGATCTTGACTGACCCCTCCCATCCATGCAACTCCCTATTCGTTCCCTCTTCTAGCACTAACCTCCGAGGACGAGCTCAAACTGTTACATCAACAGAGCAGGCTTGAATGTCGACACAGCTTTTTCTCTGAGAGTATGCAGTCAGTGGAACACTCTTCCAGGCACGCTTTTTGAGGCCGCTTCTCTCGGTTCATTCAAAGGTCTCCTCGATTCTCACCTCCATGAAATCTCCCACTCCCAAGATACAAGTACCCCGTAAACACTATTTTCATTTTTTTACAAACCCTACCGCATTTTTTCTCCAAAACTCACTAGCTCGTGGCAACGGTAAGTTCTCTTTCTGTGCCATTTGCATTTTCCTCACAATCCCGCTAACTCTTTGTCAGTTTCATTGCTCTTCCAGATCCTAGTATCGGAAGTCCGTATACACGCAGTTTCAACTGACCCTGTTCCGGAGGATGTGGTGGGTAGCTGTGTCCCGGGTTGACGCCCTACCTGTCCAAATGCCACAAAAATCCATTGATGGTGCAGGCTAAACGCGAATGAGGCCCGCTATAAGGCCTTGGAAACTCAAATATTTCTCTCTTTGCTTTTTCGACCCACCGCTCTATCTATCCTGCGGTTTGTACAAGCTCTTAGCTTTTTTATACCGTAATAAACTATTGAACTATTGAAGGTGTATGCTATACGCGAACATGGCCCGCTATAAGGCCTATTCGCCTCCGTTTTTCTCTCATCATGTATGCTTTTTAGCACGCTTTGTGCGACCCTCTGTACACACCACCCAGTGGTTTCTTACAAGCTATCAGCTTTTATTATCACGATGAAACTATTGACTATTGACATATGCTTAATCAGAGAATTAGTTCAGTTCAGTTGGCACAGGACACTAAGTGGCTAACGAGCCAATCGAGCGTCCACAATTTCTTTCGGGGGAAAACCGCAGAGGAACAACCACCATTGCTAAAACGTTTTTTGTCCTTTTGAAATCTTCGAAAATTACGATGCCGAGATTATCCGGATAGTATTTAGGGAGCAGGACGTTATAACCTATGTTGGAAAAAGAAAAAAGAAAAAACAATCCTGGTAGTGGCGGGAAGAATCCGGGCGCTCGTTTCAAGGGCATAGAATACACTTTGAATTTCTCGCGCTTCGTCTTTTCTTCATCTTCCCGATAAACGACATTGGGTCAAACCCGTGTGAGTCAAATCTGTTCCTATCAGCATTATAGACCAGGATAACCTCAGGTGAACATCTCCCTGCATAGTGTTTAGTTCAGTTTAGTTGGCGCCCGGTTGAATTTTGTTTCCACGCTGCTAAATTTTTCGAAATTCATTAAATTTCTGATTTATCGATTACATTAGCGAAATGATTTGAAATTCTTGTTTTGCCTTTACTCTAACTGCAACAAGAAGGTCTCCAAAGGTATATCGTGCGACGTGTGCCTGCGTTGGGCTTGTAGCAACTTGCAATTTCACTTTCTTTCAATTGTACTTCCATTTCCATCAATGTTTGTTTTAATCAACCATTATTCCAGAATATACTTTTACGCGCGCGTTCCTCTTCTGCTTGATTTCCGTGGTGCTGCGTTATTATGTGTTCGCGAATCACGACGGTTAACAGCAAAATTGACTTTCACCACATTTTTCAGCTTCGCCCATTCTAATTGCTGATCAACGCGATACACCGGAGTTTGGAGCTGGAATATTTTTGTGTGTGGATATTTGCATTGGACATTGAATTTTCACTTATCGTGAGTTCGTTCATTTGTCCGTTTTTACTATAAAATTTTCCTGTTATATTTTTGCATTTATCCACTACATAATTGGTGAGACCGACCACTACATAATTGGTGAGCCCGAGAACTACATAATTGGTAAGCTCGCATTCCATTTTCCGCTCAGAACTCATGTTATTTTTTTCAATTTTGCTATAATGTTGTTCGAACCTAATGAATCGCAATTGAACGTTATCAGCTGTAACACGCCAGCATTTGACCCTACAAACCCACACGTGTGGTTCATCCAAATAGAAGGTATGTTTCGTTTTAGACGGATCACGAAACAAGAGGTCATGTTTTCTTTCGTTCAATCATAATTACCGTCCTACATCGTGAAAGAAGTATTAGACGTTATTGACCCCATGCCCTCCATTTCGCCTTACGACACACTGAAGGCTGCTGTACTCAAGCGTACTATGTCCTCTGACGAAGCCAAGCTTAAGCAACTGCTGGCTGGCATAGAACTCGCCGACAGAACCCCTTCACAGCTGTTAAGTCACATGCGTTCCCTGGTGGGCAACACAAAGGTAGACGATTCCGTCCTACAGCTACTTTGGCTGAATTGCCTGCCATCCAGCACCACCGCCATCCTTGTCGTGTCGGTCGACAAAGTCTGCCTCGACAAATTGGCCGAACTAGCAGACAAAATCCACGAACGCGTCGACAGAACTAGCGTTGATCAAGTATCAGAAGGTGGTAACCTCTCAAAGCTTGAAGCCACCGTAGCCATGCTGACTAAAGAACTTGCATCCTTACAGCTCATCATCTCCAACATGGAACGCTCTAAAACGTCTAGATTTAGACTTCGAAGCCCATCTGGAAAGAAAAGCCACTCTCGCCCTCGCGATACCAACTGGTTCTGTTATTGTCACCGTCGTTTCGGAAACGCCGCGCGCAATTGTCGCCCCGGGTGTAAACATCCTAACGCTGACAGCCACCGTGTTGAAAAACCACGTAACCAGTCAGTTATGGCGACGACCGCTTCTGGCAAACCCACCAGTTGCCTCTTATACGTCTACGACGCATCTTATAAGCTCAACTTTCTCATAGACACCGGTGCCGATATAAGCGTTATACCGCGCAGTTACAAAAAACGCGACCTCCGTCCTTCAGGCATCACATTGCAGGCGGCTAACAATTCGAAGATCTCGACCTACGGTGAGAAATTTCTAATACTCGATCTCGGACTCAGACGTGAATTCCCCTTCGTCTTCTTGATAGCTGATGTTCAGAAACATATCATCGGTATCGACTTTCTGACGAAATACGGTCTCGTAGTTGATCTCCAGCACCGACGGCTACACGACAATACCACGTCACTAAACGTGTCCGGTAAACTATGTTCAATCACCTCACCTGGTCTTCGAATTTTCGTCCCGAACAATGCCACTTACAGCGATTTCCCGACCCTAACACGCCCAGCACAATACACGGAGCAACCCACCCACGATGTTCATCATCACATCGTCACTAAAGGGCCTCGAAATGTTGCTAAAGCTCGCAGGCTACCGCCTAAAAAGCTGAAAGCAGAAAAACGCGAATTTGGCTCCACACTGAGACAGACTGGCAAAAGGGTACTTGACAATCGCACTACCGGCGAAGCTGAAGCAGCACCTTACCGCTCAAGACCAAAGCAACACTTTCAGCTACGCAACGGTAATAAAGACAAAGCTAGCATCGATCGCTTCAAACCCGCTTACATTCAACGAAAGTCATCACAAGAAGCTACCACTTCGACCCCACCCACACAACCTGTGACGAACTTTAACGATCTCCCAAATCGGCCTTCAACCGTTGTATGTAACCTTTCACCACGCAAAACACCTACCGGCCGTAGAGTGAGGTTCTCCGCAAGACTGGTTGAATACATGCCCTAAACGGTGTATCGAGCGTTCATCCGTCGACTCACACTTTAAGGGGGGGGAGTTCTGTAGCAACTTGTAATTTCACTTTCTTTCAATTGTACTTCCATTTCCATCAATGTTTGTTTTAATCAACCATTATTCCAGAATATACTTTTTCCGCGAGCGTTCCTCTTCTGCTTGATTTTCGTGGTATTGCGTTATTGCGTGTTCGCGAATCACGACGGTTAACAGCAAAATTGACTTTCACCACATTTTTCAGCTTCGCCCATTCTAATTGCTGATCAACGCGATACACCGGAGTTTGGAGCTGGAATATTTTTGTGTGTGGATATTTGCATTGGACATTGAATTTTCACTTATCGTGAGTTCGTTCATTTGTCCGTTTTTACTATAACATTTTCCTGTTATATATTTGAATTTATCCACTACAGGCTCATCCCAAATTCTGTGGACTGTCGTCAGCACAATTTGAGGTTTATGCGGCCCATCGATGGCTTACATGGCTATGCGCTGACTGCATGAAGTCCGTGGAAACTTCGGTTGGGGAGCGTAAGCGTCTTGAGGAACGTAAGGGTTCTCCTCCACGTCCATCTCCGAAACCCAAAACTTTTGCCGAAGTAGCTAGGTCAGTGGTCCCGTCTTCCTCCAGCCAGCATACCACTCCTTTGAGATCACAGAAGGAGAAATCATCGCCATCCTCCTGTCCTCCGAAGGCTCCATGGAAGAAGGTTAAAGAAATTCGGGGTGTTCACATTAGCCCGACTAAGGATGTTCACGCTCTAGCTCGGGAAGTCCACCATTTAGGAAAAAGTGGTTGCTGAGCTGCAAGCCAGAAACTAAGTTAGCTCAACACGGGTTAAAATATCCTAATTTTAACGCAGGTGGAGCCTTTTATACGAGGATCAAAGGCTCGTAAGGAAAGCGATCGGATAAAGGTTATCGACCTACTCCGTGCTTCAGGCATAAGACCGACTACTCCGCTGAAGTGAGTTTACAGGGTCGGGAAATGGAGGGGTGGCCCAAATGACGCATCTATCAGATCGCCGCTGCCAATTGTAGTAGAATTCACAAAACAATGTGATCGCAACAACTTCCTTTCGGAAGCAGAGAAACTTAACTGCGTCGAGGGAAAATGCATCGGGCAACCTGACACCACAGCACACCTGGAAACTTCTAGCCCAATTAGAGCTAGAAAGACAAAGTTAGCTGCAAATCGTAGCTCACCAAATTCGCTCCCGAGGCGAAACGTAGAAAAGACAACAGTGTGGCGATGACGCTAACACAGCGAATTATACTCCAACATTGAAGAGCGCCACTGTCGTGCTACGTCCTTTAGAGGATGAATCGTGGATGACTTGTAGTGACTCAGACCATGAAGATGAAACTAGATGCCAGGAGTTGTCGTCTGTTTCAAAAACGAATGCTGTATCTCTTGATGAAATTCAGCCTTAAAAAAACGCGAAGCAGCCTCGGGCATTATGGGATTCAAATGATAGACACCACGCATGATTTAAGGATTATGATATTCTGCATCGCTCACTTTCAATGAACAAATACGCCATCTTATTACTTAGGCCAAGCAAAGTATGATCATTTTACACATATCTATAATTGAACCTTATAATAAAATAGAAATCTATAAATTTTTCACCATTCCTCTTCTAGACTATTGTAAAATAATATATACCAATATACATAAATCAGATGACATAGTTTTGGAGAAGATACTACGTTCTTTCTCGAAATCCATCATCTGTGATAACACCCAACAATCTACTAATAAAGAATGGTGCCTACAAATGTACCTCGATCCGTTATGGTTTCGGTGGCTCAAGCATAATCTCATTCTAATCTTTAGAATACTGTATCGGGTAATAAAGAAATGATTTCGAATCTTTATGTACGGCATGATTTTAAGTAAAGCTTGATTAAATGTAAAAAAACTAATAAATTACCAAGGATTTGTACTAAATTGAGGAAAAATTTCTACTCGACTAAATATGATAAACTGTGAAATCTTCTTCCAAAATATAAAAACCTCAGCTCCTCTTTAAAAGAATTCAAATCACATCTGGTTTCATTCATTACAATAGATAAAATACACGATCTTCTGAACTTTGATGTTCTTTCTGAGTATTCATATAATAATGGCATTCCGGGGTATCGATATTAAATTAATTTTCATAACTTCCGAGGGAACACTTCGTAACTTTCGAGTATTTACTTCGCAGCATAACTTCTGAATCCGCACCTAAATCAAACTGGCATGCAGGAGACTTCAACCTAATTAAATCAAATACCTTCGCCTCGCGGACAAGGAAACAGTCCTTATTCAGGATAGACTAATTTATTTCAAACAATGAAATACGAAAAGGATCGGAAAATTAGCAACACATTACTACACGCATCCTCGATGAACATTAACCGTTTAACTTCAGTTCTTTCCGGAACACTCATTGATTTTTCATTTTAGCAATGTCAGTATTTATTGTATAATACCCGACCGCGTACTGATTATCTGGAAGCTATTTGTAAATACGGTTCCACCTTTATTTTTATTCAACGTGAAAATCAGCTGCATAAATGAACTTGAGAATGTATTTGCAATTGTACATACTACAATTTGATTGTATAAACATTTTGGCAATTATTGATTATGATTAGCATGCCTTTGATTTTCAAGAATAAAATTATTTATTCATTCATTTCTGTCATCATTTGGACACTTGTCAGTTTGGTGGATGTTAATAAATTGATAGATTCGTTTATTCTGAGGCTCCAAGTTTCGTGGATCCTTTGTTTGGTAGAATTCAGTCATAATAGTATCACTTGACCAGCTTCCTCTTCTTCTATTAATAAAACGAAAACCCAGGAAATATACTTGAGGAACACCTTTATTTTTATGATAATCTATTTGTAACTCTGCTGTAGTGTCAGGTTACCTAGGGTCTCGGCATGTATCGTCAAAGACTAGGGCTTGTATCACATTTATCTAGATTAATTATACCTCATTCAGTATATTATTTATCTCTAATTAACTTCAAAGAATAATTATCATCATTTACATACTTCAATGTCTGTGGTAAACACATTTACCATACACAAATTCTAATCATCATAAAATATTTTCACGATTATCAATTTACAACTGTTCATTAGCGTCAGGTTGCCTTGGGTACCTGAACATCAACATAAACATCAACATAACCTGGTTATCTTTTCACAACTGTGCTTCACTGTTTTTTCCGCAAATTTTATGTTAATGACCTCTCACCTTGCTGGGAAAGAGAATGTTTCCTCCTATTCCGGTAAATCTACCTAAGAACTCGCCATTTTACTGACTTCAAGATTTCACCAGTGCCGTCCGATGTTAGCGTGTCTCTTACCACAACTTATCTTCCATACAATGCTCAGAATTCGTGGCAGTTTATCCTTTTACCCAAGTTTACAACATCTGGCCCGGCATCAAATAAACGTAACCCATTTCGAGTCTGTTCCTTCAGTTCTTATTTTGCAATATTGTCTAATAAAATACTTGAAAAATGAAAAAAGTTACATTTTTTTATATCATATCGGTTTAGGCCCGGGCAACCTGACTGCATCTTAGCCACATACAGTCTATGACTGTGCTTCCCTTTGCCTCGACTATGCTAGTGATTTCATAAATCATATATTGTTCACGCATTTTATTGCATTGGTTCCTGAATAGATGACCACTCACGCTGCTGGTGAAGAGAACCTATACCTTACTTTCCAGATATCCGGAAACAAAAAAGTGTGCAATGTGCTAACTGTATACTCAATATCAAAGTGCCGAGTGCTCAACCGCATACCATCGGAGGAAATCTGGGGGCGTGATTTGCTATTAACCGCCTTCAGCCCTGTGCAACTTGAATTTTAAATGGGCTACTCAATGTGCCGAAGCTGCAAACAAGGCTCGCAGAGAATTGTTCAGATTTCGCTCAGCGTTATGTTGCCGAAAACCTTCAATCTTCATTTCCTTATACATTAGTCGTGCGGCCTCACTTGGAATACTGCGTTCAATCCTGGGCACCGTACTTGAAAAGGATATAGCATGTCTCGGAAGGGTCCAGCGCCTTGCGACTAGGATGGTTGAGGGTCAGACAGGTAAAACCTATGAGGCTAGACTCAAGGACCTCGGTTCGTTCTCACTAAAGAGACGGCGGCTGCGAGGTGACCTAATAGAAGCCTTCTAAATTCTAAAGGGTCTTACGGGTGATATTATTACTGAAATCCTTAAACTTGCACCTAAAGCAGCTACAAGGGGTTATTCTATGAAACTTCTTAAGAGTAGGCCCAGGTTGCTGGCACGTGAGCACTTTTTTAGCAACCCTGTGGTCAACTTCTGGAACAAGCTCCCAGATTGTATAGTAAGCCTCCCAAATGTGTTGAGCTTTGAAAGGGAATTAGACGTTAAATGGTCTATCATATTTCCGCACATTGTTTATTAAAAAACTTTTTTAAAAAAACAAAAAACTTATTTTTCACAGTTTATCATTTCAGTTTAGGCCTGGACAACCTGACAGCAAAATAGCCCACATGCAGTCTATGACTGTGTTTCACTTTACCACGACTAGGCTAGTGATTTCATACACCACACATTGTTCACGCATAATATTGCATTGTTTCCTGAATAGCTGACCTCTCACCGTGCTGGTGAAAAGAAACCCTACCTTACTTTCCAGATATTCGGAAACAAGAACGTGTGAAAAGTACGAAATGTATACTCAATATCGAAGTACCGGGTACTCAACCGCATACCGTGGAATGAAATCTGGGCGCGTGATTGGCTTTAAGTCACCTTCAGCCCTGTGCAACTTAAACTTGAACTTGAACTTGACCGGTCAGCCTGACTAGCATCGTCTCGAAAGTAATGGAAAAACTGCTGCGTGACAAAATCTGTCAGCATCTTTGTCGGCATTCTCTGTTGAGTGTAACTCAGCATGGATTTCTTAAAGGTAGATCCTGCCTGACTAACCTTCTCAGTTTTCTCAATACTGTCACTAAAAGGATGGAGGGAGGGAAGCCTGTCGAAGCCCTCTACCTAGACTTCGGCAAGGCTTTCGATTCCTCAAATCACCGGGGAATTCCCTCAGGGTTAACGCCACACAGTGTGGTAGGGATTTGGGAGTACTGGTTAGGGCTGACTTCAAATGGGAGGACCAATGTGCCGCTGCGGCTCAGCGTGCACGCAAGTTACTTTTCCGGCTGAAATCAATGCTATCGAGCAGAAGACCCGATGTATTCCTGCCACTGTACAAGGCATTAGTTCGGCCTCATTTAGAATATTGTGTTCAGGCGTGGTGTCCTTACTACAAAAAGGACATCCTTCGACTTGAAAGCGTACAGCGCCTTGCAACTCACATGATTGAAGGTCAGCGAGGCAAACCGTACGCTGCGCGCCTAATGTCTCTCGATCTTTTCTCCCTTAGGCGCCGCCGTTTAAGAGGTGACTCAATATAAACCATTAAGATCTTGAAGGGTTTGAGTGGCGTGCAAATGAACTACTTATTCACCTTAAGCCCCTAGCTGGGCACCCGGGGCCACTCACTTAAATGTGCTAAGAAACGATGTCGGCTAGACTCCAGAAAACACTTTTTCAGCCTTAGGGTTGTAAACTTTTGGAACATCCTTCCAGAAAAACTTATATCCTGCAGTACCATCTCAAGTTTCAAAGCAGGGTTTGAACCGCAACTGGGGTAAGTTTTTTCCCGAATACTCTCCTTAATTGCTATACAAGCTTTGGTATGTCGTCTTTTAGCGTTATCCCGTAAATAAAGTGAGGGCTAGTGTTTTCTGTGTTTATTATTTATTATACATGATACTACTTCAGCTGACCTCTCACCGTGCTGGTGGTGAAGAAACTGCTTTTCCTTTTCTTTTCCAGCATCGGCTATAACGCGGTGCTTCTTAATAATTCAACCCGGATAATTTTTTGGCTTCGCGATCGGCGAAGATTTTAAAATAGACAAAAAGAATAACCGTTTTGGCAGTGGTGGGTGCTTCTCTGCAGCTTTCCACCGGAAGAAATTCTGGACGCTCGGATTGACTTGTTAGCCACATACTGTCCTGTGCAACTGAACTGAACTGAACTGAATCAGCCCTTTGAACTTTTGCGCTGTACGTTCAACTTGATTGTCCACGGCGTGTACGTTCAAATTTGACGTGCTTTCTATTACGCTCTCTGAAATTATTTTCTAGCTCACTATTCCATTACTGATTACACAATGATTAATGCTAGTTGCTTGAAAAATTCATGTCACCGAAAGGTATCTAAGGGTATTGAGTGCCATACTTGCAAGAGATGGGCTCATCCGAAATGTTCGGGAATACATCCCGAGCATTATAAGGTGTATGTAGCGCAGCGTTGGCTTCAATGGATGTGCAGCGAGTGCCAATGGGCCGCGAAAAAGGCATTTTCAGAAAAACCCAAAATCGCTTCTCCCCGGCAACCTGTCACTCCAAACCAACCTAGCCGAAAAAAATGTTATGCTGAA
>JACCGJ010019597.1:0-31443 GCA_013407085.1 Atriophallophorus winterbourni | reverse complement strand
CGAACACTGTGGCGTTATTAATTCGTGAAATGAATTAATGTCATTATAGGGGGCTGGCAGATCAAAAGGAAAGAAATCCTCTGTTATTCACTAAGATCGTAAATAGCGCAACCAAGATTATACCAGGAGATTTTCCTGGCCAGACAACAGTCAAATCGAAAGAGGACAAAGGATACTGCTTACTCCGTAGCAACATCTTAGGTGCAAGTCATCTGTCTAAATTATATGGCAACGTGAACAACTTTGCCAGGTCTAATATAGGTGGGATTCACGGTGATGTATACGATAATCCTAGAAATGAGTGACAGCATTTAGGCAGTCTTAACGCTACCGACTCTCCAGGTTATGCAGTATAACATTTACTAGTCTGAGGTCGTACGAAAAAGCTGCCTTCAATTTCCGAAATTTCGAAATATTACAGTTTGGAAAATCCAACGTTTTTTCGTATGCACTTGTACTACATTGGAGAAAGTTTTGGTATATTTGCACGCGGAATTCTAAAAATTGCTGTGTAACGCAGTTTATAAGCATGCGTGAATTGTATTTTCCACGATCAGACAAAATATCGGACTTTGCTCGAGTCTCTAATGCTAGCAGTAACTTAATACTAGTATACATTCAGTCGTGGACTAAACATTAAAAGCTTGTGGTCCCTGACTGAGAAAGGATATTGCGCTATTCATGAGGATTAATAATAGGCTAACTAATATGGTCGCCGGGTTGTGTAATCTACCCTTTGAGCAGCGACTCTCCAGACAAGGATTGAGCACCATCGAGCACAAGAACATTTGAGTCGACCTAATTACAACCCACAGAATAATTCATATGGCTTCCCACTCACGCGCACATTCCGGTATCCTTCCAAGCAGTCATAACCTTAGATTTCGAATATCAAGCTCTCAAATATACTATGTCAGAACTTTCATTCAGTCCGTGTATGTTTTCTCCGGAACACTTTACTTTAGGCTCTTAAAAGATTTAACCAAACTTATATTTTCTACCAACTTTCAGCTTACTATATAATACATGGGATTATTTTACTCCTTTGAACCACCTGGATCAAAATTTAAAAGTACGATTTATTTTAATGTTTACATGTACTTTACGGCGAAGATCAGCGTTTTCTCTTTTTCTACCGGAAATCTTGAAACTAGAATCTTGAGTTAAAATCAAATGGCACCAATGGAATTCATACTACAAAATCTTAGAAGATTTTGTTATTTGCGAAGGCGGTTGAGCTCAACAGACACTTGGATGGATACACAATAGAACTTCGGGAATCCAATGTTTACCTGCTGCACAATTGCGTGCCAGAATGTGAAAATACAATGAATACTTAACAAACTAGTTTAAAAAATCAAGGAACGCCAGCAATGTAACTGTTACAGTACCTGTCGTTTCTCCCATCACTTGCTCTCACGCTGTTCTATAACGCAAAATCAGTAATAAATGAATAATAATCATTATTATAGCTAAAATATATAAGGCTATTTTTTTACTTTATATTAAACTTTGCTATTGATGTATCGCTTTTAAAGTTTAAATAAATAATAATTGTGTACAGATACTTGAGAGAAAACCCAAATTTTGATTTGTTTTACACTACATGAGTTTCCCCGTTCCTCTTTTTTTATTGTATATACCTCATAACTCCATCCTACGGTTATTGTTAAGCTAAATGCTTTTTAGATCATTACAACTTTGTATCACTTTCAATCACTTTGAACAATCTCTCCCGCAGCGCTGGCAACGATAGTCAGAACTCGGTTGTATTACATCAGTTGCACGCCGGCGGCATGATCTGCGTCCAGCAGCCAAGAGCTGTATCTGCTCCTCCACAGCTTGCAGGCGACGCTTTACACAATGCCTCCAAAGTGAGCTGTTAAGAGCAAGTTCTTTCCAGCTCGCGGGGTAAATGGCAAGAGCTTTCATATCTCTTTCGCAAACATCTTTGTACCGCAAGTGCGGTCTGCCCAATGGTCGACTTCCTAATTGCAACTCACCGTAGAGTAGATCTTTCGGAATACGAACATTTTCCATTCTATAGACATGACCAAGCCACCGCAGGCGGCGCTGACGTAATAGGGTGAACATGCTCTGTAGACCAGATTTTGAAAGCACTTCAGCGTTAGTCACTCTGTCCATCTACGATATGTTCAAGATACGACGGATGCTTCGTAGATGGAAGGCATTCAGCTTCCGTTCGTGTCTTGCATGGGTGGTCCAGGTTTCACTGCCGTATAGTAAAGCATTTAGTACGCACGCGCTGTATACCATCATCTTTGTCTTTACAGTCAGCTTGCGGTTACCCCAAACACGAGAGTCCAATCGAGACAGAATGACAGCTGCTCTGCCAATCCGCTTATCAATCTCCGTGTCTAGCGAGAGGTTATCTGCAATGGTTGAACCAAGATATGTGAACTGATGTACTGGTTCGAGCTGACAGTTTCCAACAGTGATGATTGGTGGCGATACAGTCCCTTGACCAAGGAATTTGGTCTTGCTCATGCTGATTGTTAGACCAACGTAGTATTGCATGCCGACGAAAAAAAACAGTCATTAGCGGACTGTCGGGTTCTCTTGGGAGTGAGCAATAAAGGCTGAATCGTCGGCAAACAACAAGTCACGGATTATCACATCCCGTACTTTGGTTTGTGCTCTCAACCGGTTCAGGTTGAAAAGCTTGCCATCACTTCGCGTGCTTATGTAAATGCCTTCTGTTCTCGTCTTAAAAGCGTGCTTCAGAAGCAGAGCAAAGAAAATGCCGAACAGCGTGGGAGCAAGAACACACCCTTGTTTGACGCCTCGGCGAATTTCAAATGCTTCTGAACTGCAACCGTTGAAATGGACTGAGCCTTTCATGCCTGAGTGGAACGAAATAACGAGTCTCAGCAGCCTTGGGGGGCAGCCTATCAGATCGAGCATTTTGAAGAGACCCTCCCTGCTGACGTAGTCGAATGCCTTCGTTAAATCAATACAAACAGCGTATAATGGCATACGCTGTTCCCGACACTTTTCTTGCCAGTTGTTCTCCGGGAGAGATCATGCAACGGTTGATCTTCCCTTGCGGAAGCCACATTGAGTTCGGAGTAAATTCTATCAGCTAAAACCTGCAGCCGGATCTGTAAGACTTTAGCAAAAAATTTGCCTACAACATTCAGAAGGGAGATTCCTCTGTAATTGTTGCAGTCACCTCTGTCACCCTTATTCTTAAATAGCGTGATGATCTTTGTGTCTCGCATCTCTTGTGGGACACCCCCCTCCTGCCAGCACTGAAGAAGCAAATGGTGAAGAGGCTGTAATAATGCTGCTCTACCGCATTTGATGAGCTCAGGTGGAATTCCGTCGTCACCAGGGGCCTTCCCATTCGCTAAGCGGTCGATTGCCTTATTGAGCTCATCAAGAGTAGGAGGGGTATCTAGATATTCAATGGTCGGCAACCGTTCGACATTTTCAAGTGCATGCGGTAGAACCGTACTGTTCCTGGAGTAGAGGGAGGAGAACTGCTCTACCCATCTTTCCATCTGTTGAGTTTTTTGTCGACAATCGGCTTACCAGATAAAGACTTAATGGGAGCCGTTTTAAGTTTGTTTGGTCAAATGGCTCTCTTGATCCCATCATACATACCGTGAAAATTGCCAGTATCCACAGCTTTTTGGATATTGAGGCTAACTTTAGTCCAATAGTCGTTTGCACAACGCCTTGCAGTCTGTTGGACCTTATTTCTAGCTGCTCTTGGAAGACGTAAGTTTTTATCTGTTTGCATACCTTTGAACCTCAAGAATGCTGAGCGTTTGTCATCCAGCACAGCAGTCATCTCAGAAGCGTTTGCTTCGAACCAGTCGCTCGTTCGAGGTTTCTTCGGACCGAAAATGGGAAAAAATGCGGTAGGGTTTGTAAAAAAAATGAAAATAGTGTTTACGGGGTACTTGTGTTTTGGAAGTGGGAGATTTCACGAAGGTGAGAATCGAAGAGACCTTTGAATGAACCGAGAGAAGCGGCCTCATCTGAATTAGATCGTAAAAAATTATTATGAATGAGTGATATCCTAATAGATGTTCTAATATTTGTTTCATATTGCCCAACCGATAAATCTTCTTCTGAGTATGTTCAGCTATCAGCAGACAACCCCCGTGTTTTACAACATTCCCATTCGCACGCAGTTCAGTTCAGTTCAGTTCATTTTAGACAGGACGATATGTGGCAGAGTCGCCAATCGAGCGTCCAGAATACTTCCGGTGGTAAGCCAAAAGAGCGTCCACCACTTCCAATAGTAGGTTCAATATTCTTCTGGTATGACTTTGGCTGGAATGCAACAGAAAAACTCCCTCACCCAACAGGTAAGGAGAGAAATTAGTGCGTTCGAACGACAAATTGAAGAACAACTATAAAATTAGGGACAATAAAAAAATTAAATTTGCCTGACTTCTTTCGTAGCTCTCTTGCAGTCATTCATTTTCACAACCATTGCTCGATTATATACACATTCATCCGTTTTTTAACCAGTCGTTTGGACCCACGCGCATACATTCGCATACTAGACCATCCTTTCTCGACCCATTCTAATGGCCGCCGAGTTCAGGATCAGAATCGAAGAACGACACTGTCCTTGGTCGGAGTTATCATATATTTCTCCATTATTCTTATTGAGATGGTGAAGCAGCAAACCTATCTACATGCACACGACGTCCTATGGACTACGATTTTCTTAACACACTTATCACGTACGATAACTAGAGTGTTAACTCTGCCTCAAATGCCAATGATACATGTTATCAATTCTTGAACCACCCTGTTGGTTTTTATACTTATTGTACAACACTCAAGTAAGTTACTTTCAGCAAACCCTTCGAAAACTTTATTCGTAGTCTCACCAGGAAATGCATGCGCAGTAGAAAAATAGAATGTGCTGTATACATCCGCAGCCTCTCCCTGGCATAATGGAAATGCATCCGTCTGTCCCGCAACAAAATACCTCCCTTCTTTTAGAGGACGGTTTGCATTACAAATATAGCCTATATCATCCTTTTGATGGTAATCCCAAAAGGCTCTCCGATTTGTTAGCCGTCTCTGCCACATAAATACCGAGGTGACTGTCTTGAAAACTCCCAAAGGCGCAACTCCGGCGGCTCAGACAGCAGCTGAAATACTACGGCGTTCGTATATCTCTGTGTTTGAAGAACCTACTGCTACCACACTAACACCTGTCACTAATGACGAGTCAGCCTCTACACTCGCCGCTCTCATTTTAACAACTGAAGCTGTATTCTTGAGGCTGAAATGCTTGCGAACAGCAAGCTCTGCCGGTCTAGATGGCATTCATCCACAAACGAGTGGTCCTTATATAAGTGTTCACCGTTGACCCGTCTTTTTCAACACCTGTTCAATCTCAGTTGTCTCCTCACTGAGTGTAAATGTGGTTATATTACTGCTATCCACAAACGCAGTTGTCCGTCTGAATAATCCAAGTACCTTCTCTATCGGTTATTCAGACATGTTGAAGCTGAGAAGAAGCATATCTTATCTGAAGATTAACGCGTATTTTGACGTCACGTTTTCTGTCCAACGAATCTTATGCTTGACCGGGATCAATGGACGGGTGCTGTTGACAGTGTCATGGAAGTTAGCATTCTCTAAATAGAATTGTCTAAAGCGTTTGACTGGATTGACCACGGAATCTTCCAACATCAGTTAGCCTTCGTGAGAAATTACAATATTGGCTGAAGATTTCTCCGAATGTCTGAAGCGCCCTAGATTGAGTCCACAGCTTGCTTTTCTTCTCCATTTGTCACTCCAAACGATGTTCCACAGGGCTCAGTCTCACATCCTTAACTGTTCCTCATACTTCTGAATGAACTTACGAGCTCTCTGCAATCCTCTTTATTGCTCCACATGGTCAAAATTAAAATTTGTCGTGATATTTGCTGCAAACAGTTCATGATATTGCAGCAGGACGACCTCAGCATACTACAAAAGTGGTAAATTGACATTATTATTATTATTACTGATAGACACGTCCAAGTTCGCGTTGGCAGCACCTTATCTAGAAAAATAGACGTCAGGAGTGGAGTTCCGCAATGCTCGGTGCTTGGCCAATGGGATCAAGAGAGCCATTGGCCCAAACAAACTTAAAACGGCTCCCATTAAGTCTTTATCTGGTAAGCCAATTGTCGACAAAACTCAACAGATGGAAAGATGGGTAGAGCACTTCTCCTCCTTTTACTCTAGGGACAGTACGGTTCTACCGCATGCACTTGAAAATGTCGAACGGTTGCCGACCATTGAATATCTAGATACACCTCCTACACTTGATGAGCTCAATAAGGCAATCGACCGCTTAGCGATATTTAAAAAGAAAAAAATAGTACAGTGCAAGTGACCGAAGTGAGCGGGATTTTTGAACAAACAAACAAACAAAGGTAAGAAAAAATGTTCAATGTCTAATAGAAATAAAATTTCAGTTAAATTATGTCAAGATTTACGAATGGCAGGGATGCAAGAAACAAATGGAGAACAGAAATTGAAATTTATTATGGAAAAAGTGGTACGAATTGTAATGATGTTGTCATAAGAAATTGATAAATAAATTATATATGAATAAATTCATGTTTTTACGATAGGGTTGGTTGAGAAGATTGAAAAGGGAAATAAACCCACTGAAATAAGTAAATCTAAGAAATTGTGGGGGATGAGAGAGGATGTGGCTAATAGCAGGTTGTAGGCAGTAGGGTGCTGTGCTCCAATACTCTTGAAGAATTGTCGACGAATCAAACCAAAATTTGTTCACCAGCCGGATGTTCGTTATCTGCAGGAGAATGAATCGCATACGGAACAAATCTCGGGCGGATAGATTTCGAGCCAATTACAGTGATGGTTCGTTATTCGAAGACACTGGAATATAATGAAAGATTTTCTCTTGACCAGCGCGGTGAGAAGTCATCAAAGTTAAATAGTAGAACATTTATGAAATAAGAATGTACATTAATAAACACAATGCTTTTTTATTTTTACGTTTTTTTTATTTTTTGGTAGATTTTTAATATTTTGCACGTTAAGATAAAAAATGAGACATTTCTAAGCCTCATGAGAAATAAAAGACGGTTATATACATAATGGTGCATAGTAAATGTTATTGAAGGCAATGTTGAGATTAATTAGTGTAAAAGCATTTCTAGGGTCCGGTAACCTGACACTTGAATTGCCAGTTATTTATAGAATACTATCTGACCTCATGATATACTAATATATGCAGACATATAAGCAGATAACGGTTAAGGATATGGTCATATGGTATAAATGATTACGGAACGCACGGTTACGATGAACATGTGTAGCAACATATCTAGGGTCCGGTAACCTGACACTTGAATGGCTAGTTATCCCGAGAATACCATAGGACATCATGATATACTAATATGTGAGAAAGATGTGGAATTAGAAACCTGGGATCCCATGAGAATATAGAATATATAGAAAAGAGTTTATCTTATGGATTTGGGATAGTGAGTGAACGGTAAAAGTTTCTACAAGCTTTTTAAATTTTCCTGTAGATGTGCATATACGGAAATGAAGAGGGAAAGAATCTCAAAGTTGTGCATATCTAATTAAGAAGAAGTTACGTCTAACTTTAGTGCGAGACATAGGGATACTCAACAGCCTTGTTCGATTGCGCAGATCATATAGAATATAATCGTGAAAGCGCATGCCAGACTGAAGCTTAATTCGTTGCTGGGTAATGATTCAAAAGAAAAGAAGCAGATTCAGGCAAATTCTGCATAGCCACAGTGGTTCGACATTCAGAAAATTACATCCTTCAAGATAAGGCAAGGTGTTAGAATAGCCGAAAGTTATTTTGCTGAAAGTACGTTGAAATATCTCTAAGAGAAAACAATCGCGTCTACCCATGTGAGAATAAATGATATTACAATAATCGAGAATTGGCAGGACCTTCATCTTATTCAATGCTATTTTACTCTCGCGTAAGAGGAATTTATGGTTAATTAATCCAAAGTTTTGTCTTGTTCTCGCGATGGTGTGTCTATATTGTTCATCAAAATTGAGAGAAGAGGAGTATTTAAATCCAAGGTCCCTAATTTCTGCAGAAGGTGTGATGCATGAGCCATTAATCGTGAGTGTGTTAAAAGGGATTGAACAACGTAATCCCATATATTGTGTCTCAGAAGCAGAAAATTCTAATCCCCATTGTGAGCCCCAGCTAGATAGAGAGGCAAGATCACGGTTAAGGGATATCAGAGCCTGTGACACTTTACCAGGAGGAGGACATGATATGGCGACTTTTATGTCATCTGTGAAGATAAATAGCTTAGAGTGATCTACAACATTTTGTAGATCATTAACATAGATAAGAAATAGAAGTGGACCTAGAACGCTGCCTTGAATTACGCCGCTTGGAATCGGCTGATTAGTTGAGGTAACACCATTAACGTGAACCGGAAAGATGCGGTCAGATAGAGAAAAACGGAATCAGCTTAATAAAGGCCCATGAATACCTAAACATGATAACTTCAAAAGGAGTAGCGTATGAAGAACCCGATCGAAAGCTTTGCTGATGTCCAAGAATAAAACAATCACTGCTAGTCCTTGTTCAAGGGAAGCGGTTATTAGATCTGAGTATTCTAACTAGCTGGTCACACAAGACTTTTGGCTAAGGAATCCATGTTAGACTGGAGAGAACGCATCTCGACCAAGGTAGCCCAACAAAGAATTTCTGTCTAATCTTCCAAATAACCTAGACAGAATAGGAGTATGATTAATAAGGCGATAATTCGTAACGAGGTTCGAATTACCAGATTTTAAACGTGGGATAATAACAGAGTGTTTCCAATGAGTTGGAAAATTTCAGATTTGAGAGAAATATTGAAAAGATTTAATAAAATTAAAGGAAAGTCTTCATTATCGTTGTGCAAGATGGTTGATATAAAACCTATATCATCAGGCTTATAAGAGATTTTACTTCGACGAGAAATGCCTTTTACTTCTTGTACAGAAAAAGTAAATGAGTCAATAGTATTCAAGGGAGTGCTATTGTTTGCTGGTGGATGGTAAGGGTTGTTATTGAACGAGCTGCTGAAGAACAAAGAGAAAGCCTGACTTATTGTGACCGCATCAGAAGAGACCATTTTGTTATCCTCTTAGTGGTATATTATGGAGGGAATATCATGCGTTGACCGAATACACCTGGTCTTCGAAAGGAAATTTAATGATTTCGTCATTGAGTCACTGCTAAAGCATTTCTTTCTTAGCGTTCTAGAAAACGAATCTTAACATTTGAAAGAGAGTTACAGAGTTCGTGTCTGCGCATAACCGGAAATAAGTCTAACTTATGTTTCACAGAAGCAGAAAGTCAAGCTATCTTTTTCTCCAGAAGGTTTATTGGGTCCCGCTTACGCTTCCTAATATGAAAGGTAGACGAACTTCGAAGGCATGCTAAGATGTTATCATGAAAAATCGAGGAGATGCGCTCGAAGTTTGAGGAAAGAAAGAATTCTGTCCAGTCGTAGGTTCTAAGAATATTCGAAAACTTCGTCCAGTTGATAGGAACTTTCTCATCTTTGCGTATATGTGCTTGTTTTTGCGAAAGGCACAAGACGCAAGTTATCATATCATGGTCGTAACCGGGTAGTGAAGCTAAGATTTCAAGCCACAGTGGTGGACACCATCGATGCACCGTGGTATTAAAATCCGGGACCGTGTCTGGAAAACTTACAAAGCTTCTCAGACACAATGGGCCTGGACAAGGTATAAACTACTTAGAAATAAGGCTGTGGGAAGCCAACGTAAGGCAAAACGTGATTTTGAGGCACGACTGGCAAGTAATATAAGACAGTGTCCGAAGCGTTTCTATAGCTATGCACAATCCAAAGGCAAAACTCGCGATTGCATAGGCAACCTTCAACTGGACAATGGATCTCAACTAGATTCAGATTCTGAAAAGGCTTCGGCTTTTTTCGCGCTGTTCAGAGGCCTGATGGCCAAACTGATCTCCCGAATATGCCAGTTGACATAAGGATAGATAGCGTTTCTACCCTTGATGAAATAATTTCCACTGATAATAAGGTTAGGCTTGCGCTTGAAGCAACTAATCCACATAAATCTGCGGGCCGGGATGGTATTAACCCTCAAGTTATTAAGAACCTGGCGCCTGTATTAGCACAACCGGTGGGTCGCCTCTTTACCGCATCCTCAAGGTATGGGTATATTCCGAGTGCTTGGAAGCAGGCTGATGTGATTTTTATAAATAAAGGTGGCAGTCGATCTTCAGTTTGCAACTACAGACCTGTAAGTCTTACTACTATCCTTTGCAAAACCCTAGAGAGACTTATTAGGGATAAGATCTGTCGCCACCTTGTCTCTGGTTCGTTGCTAAACTCTGCTCAGCATGGTTTTCTAAAAGGGAAGTCTTGCCTAACGAACCTATTGTTTTCTCAATGAGGTCACTAGGAGGCTAGATAAAGGCCACCAGGTCGAATTTCTCTACTTGGACTTCTGTAAGGCCTTTGACTCGGTAAACCACAGGTTGCTTGCAATGAAGATTGGACTAATAGGTATCGATGGCCCTCTAAAGAACTGGATCACAAACATCTTGAGCAATCGGTATTTTCGCGTTCGCATAGGCAATATGTATTCCGCGAAAGCAGGAGTTGTTAGTTGAGTCCCGTAGGGTTCAGTACTAGGCCAACTACTCTTTCTAATCTTCATCGATGATTTGGCAGCCTCCCTTAAGTGTCCCTGCTATGTTTTTGCAGACGATGTCAAGTTTATCGGATCGCTGAACGCACAGGATCTTTTTGAGGATATAGAAAAGGTCATCAAGTGGTCTTCCACGTGGGATCTACCAGTCAACTCCTCCAAAAGCTATTTTCTGTCCAAAGCTGCAGATTGCGTGACCTGATAACATACTGGAGATAACTGGGGTATCAAAAGTCCGGGACTTAGGTATTGAGGTTTCAGCGGACTTTAAATGGGCTGATCAATTTGCAGCTCCTGCACAACGCGCTAGGAACCAGCTCTTTCGCCTCCGATCAGTTTTATCCTGCAGGTCCCCGGAAGTTTTCATCCTATTGTATGAAGCGATAGTGAGACCTCATCTCAAGTATTGCGTTCAAGCTTGGTCTCCTTACTTGGAAAAGGACATTGCCGCGCTTGAAGGTGTTCAGCGCCTAGCTACTCGCATGATTGAAGGGCAATCTGAGAAGTCGTATGAACAACGACTGTTGAGTCTAGAACTCTTTTCGCTAAAAAGAAGGCGACTACGCGGGGATCTGATCGAGACCTTTAAAATCGTTAAAGGCTTTAGTTCTATTGATCCGGCTGATATGTATACTCTCACGCCAGTAGTAGGTACACGAGGCCATTCACTGAAACTGGCAAAGCAACATGTTAGGTCTAATGCACGTAAGCACTTCTTTAGCGAAAGGGTAGTGAATCACTGGAACTGTCTGCCCGAAAAGGTAGTTTGTTCTACTTCAGTAACGTGCTTCAAATATAGACTAGACTCGATCTGGCGCTCTGTGTTTCCCAATTGTTATCCCTATTTTATAGTTGTTCTTCAATTTGTCGTTGTAACGCACTAATGTCTGTCCTCACTTATTTGGTGAGGGGAGTTTTTCTGTTACATTCCAGCTAAAGTCATACCAGAAGAATATTGAACCTACTGTTCGAAGTGGTGGACGCTTTTTTGGCTTACCACCGGACGTATTCTGGACGTTTGATTGGCGACTCTGCCACATATCGTCCTGTCTAAACTGAACTGAACTGAACCTTTTGGCGTTGTATAGTTATTCGTTTTTTGGCCATTGTGGCGAAGAACGTTGGAACGCGAACTACATGCACAAGGATTCACGGTGCAGATGGCAACGGAAGCAGCGGCAGGCTGGAACTACTGGCGTGGGGTTGTCTTCGCCTTGTGTGCTACCCGGCACGGAGACAATAGTCAATAGTCAATGGTTTGTTACGGTATAAAAGCGGGGAGCTTGTACAGTCAATAGTCAATAGTTTTTTGTGGTAATAAAAGCTGATAGCTTGTAAGAAACCACTGGGTGGTGTGTACAGAGGGTCGCACAAAGCGTGCTAAAAAGCATACATGAAGAGATAAAAACGGAGGCAAATAGGCCTTATAGCGGGCCATGTTCGCGTATAGCATACATCTTGATTGGACATTTGTGGCTTTTTATAGGGAGAAGTGTCAGCCCAAGACACATTCCCACCACGTCCTCCAGTGCATGACGGACTTGCGGACGGTTGCTTTGGCGTGAGCAACGTTGATGCTTGTAAGCTGGGGAGAAAAGACTGGAAAAAATATTAGTCGTTTATCGATATGTGAGTGGAATGTAGTATAATGGGGTAGATCGGAATGGCGAAAGATAAACAAAAGTCACTTGAAAGTTGATTGCCATAGGTGTTTGTCTAGGCGTTGCTTAAACGAAGACAGTGACTCAGCACATACCACCTCCGGCGGGAGAGCGTTCCAGACACGGCATATGCGAAGGGGTAGGAAATACCGTCGACTGTTCAATCGGCTGTTCTGATGGGCAATCTTGAGATCGTGCCCACGATGATTACGTCGATTGGATAGAGGCATCAGGAACTTGCAAAGGTGTTGATTCTCTGTGAGAATGCGAAAGGTCAATAGCAAATCTCCGCAGAGGAGTCGGTAGCAGATTGAGAAGAGGCCGCTATACTGCAGCCGTTCTTCGTAGGACATGTTTTGAAGGCCGTTGATAAGCTTTGTTGCTAGCCGTTGTGGCTGTTCGAGGGCGTTCATGTCTTGTTGGAGCCACGGATGCCACGCACTGACTGCATATTCGAGCGGGGGGCGGATGTAAGCGGACAGTAGCTGTGGGAAGAGTCGTCGGTCAAAGCGTCTGAAAAGTCGCCTCAGAAGACCAACACTGTGGTTTGCGGTTCTTTCAGCCTTGTCGCACTGGCAGGAGCAACCCAAGTCTTTCTGTACGGTGACGCCGAGGTCGCTTACCTGGTCCACATGGTGCAAAAGCTCGTCCCCCAAGTGGTAAGCGTAACGAACAGTGTCGAATGGCCAGAATGCGGCATTTTGTTGAGTTGAACGGTAAATTGTGTACTAATGACCACTGGTAGAGTCGGTCGAGGTCACGTTGCAGGATTTGATGATCTTCGAAGCTAGATATAGGACGCCAAACCTTGAGGTCATCCGCGAAGAGTAAAAATGAGCTTGATAAGATCATGTTGATATCATTGATGAATATAAGGAAGAGAGTGGGTCCGAGTACGGATCCTTGCGGAACTCCACTGGTTACCGGGAAACAGTCTGAATAGGCGTCTTTGACGCGTACACACGATGTGCGATCTTGCAGAAATCGGCTGATCCACGTCAACAAGGGATCATCGATTCCGTGGTGGC
This sequence comes from Atriophallophorus winterbourni, assembly GCA_013407085.1. Taxonomy (NCBI): domain Eukaryota; kingdom Metazoa; phylum Platyhelminthes; class Trematoda; order Plagiorchiida; family Microphallidae; genus Atriophallophorus; species Atriophallophorus winterbourni. Next base: position 18,044 of record JACCGJ010019597.1, on the reverse strand, counting down.
GTAGCTTTTGAATGAGAATAAGGTGATCAACTCTATCAGAGGCTTTCGAAAAATCCAGGTATGCCACGTCAACTTCCACCCGGCAGTCCACGGCTTTCGTCCAATCGTCCCTGGCCAACAGGAGGTTGGATAGACAGGAGTGTCCTGGCCGGAAACCATGCTGTTCATGAGCAAGGATGTGATTTTCCTCAAGGTGGCGTGTGATGGTGTCAGCTATAATACTTTCCATGACCTTTGAGATCACAGACAGCAGGGTCACCGGACGGTAAATAGCTGGTAAGGTGCGTGTAAAGTACAATAGAGTACTTTTAAAGACGATATCCAAATGGCTCGGAATTGCTTTCTATACTCGATTCAAACCCGGTTAGAGATACGCGCAGAATTGTCCAATCAATGCAAAACCAATATATTTGCAAACAATTGCTCTATAAAAATGCGGTACTCAACACTGAAGATCCGGGAATAATTTCAATGACAATTAAGAGCGTCTATGGTCGGAAAATATGTCGCAAGTCCAATCAAGTATATTGCGAACCGGCAAAATGGCGGGAAAGATTAAAACAAAATAAGAAGAGGAAGTACGAAGTAAGGAATCTTTCAGGAAAGTAAATGTAAGCAACAAAAAATCAATGTGTACAATTCGATAGAACCACAAAAAAAATGGAATCCAGGCAGGCCAAAATTTACCAAACTTAAATGTGAAATTCACATTTACAGTGCGGTCGCCTCCTTTAAAGACCGGAGTGATCAAGCCTTGTTTCCAATTTTGTGGGACTTCAGCTGAGTCGAATGAAGGCTGGAAATATAGCGCCAGATCGTTTGAGATATATGCTGTGACTGCATTCAAAGCCTTTGGGTGTATGTGATCTATACCCGGGGAGCTATTCTGTCGCAAGTGGATCAATTTGTGGTAGACGGCGTCGCGGCTGAAGATGATTGAGCTCAATGAAGGCACAGGAGACACTGGTGCAAGTATGACTACGGACTTAGGGGCAGCACGAAAGATGGGAGCGTACTGCGCGCCCAAAGTGCTGGCGACTTCTTCAGGTGACGTGGATAGACCGAGGGTGTCTTGAGCGAAGGGATACCTGTTTTCACTTTCCTCCGATCGTTGATCTCCTTGTATAGCAGCTTCGGGTTGTCTATAAGTCTCAAAGTTAGCTGTTGTTGGTAAAGGAATTGATCATTGCGTTTGAGAGATGTACACTGGTTTCGCAATAATCTGTAGAATTCCCAGTTCTCTGAGGTGGGGCATCGAGAGAAAGTATGCCATGCAAGGTTCCGTAGTGCCATCATTTTTTTGGTCCGGCTTCTGATTGTCGGTCGGTCGCGTTTTGTTGGTATTGCCTTCATGGTCGATGATAGGTCAAGTAATGTGTGCCATCGTGTAACAAAACAACTCCAAGCAGTATCAAGTTGCGTAGTATGTAGCAAGTCCCACGTGTTCGCGGCAACAAGCTCACGCAGTAGCGTGTAGTTCGTAATCCTCCTAGTAGTGGCGTCCGGTATCCCCTCATAATGAGAGTAGCAGAGGTAGTCAAACATCAGCACGGCATGATCAGCATGACCCAGTGGTGGTTCGATCATCATGTTTTCGACCATCAGTTCTTCGTTGGTGAGTATCAGATCGAGGGTAGACGGGATCTGGTGGACGCAGAATCGTGTCGGTTCGTTGACATGGCTGTACAATGGATGGGTAGCAATCAATTCTGATAAGTCACGTCCAAACTGATGGCTGGGCGAGCCTGACGATACACCCGGAGAGTTGAAGTCTCCCATTATGAGGACATGCGGGAAGTGTTGAGAAAGTCCGAGTCGGATGGCAGTCAGCAAAGAAGAGTCTGTATGAGAATCCGCATTTGGAGGGCGGTAGATCACACCCAACAAGGCCACATCGTCGCGTTGCAAGAAAACTCTACACCACAAAGTGTCAGGAACAGACAGATCAGGGTTCTCGATCTCTTCACAGCGTAGTGCTTGATTGTAATACAGTAGGACACCTCCACCCCTAGTCTTACGATCAATGCGGAATGACAACATGTTTGGGAGCATTAGTTCAGTATCCAATATGGTTGGGGTCAACCAGGTTTCTGTGATGGCAATGAGATCAAAGTTTTTTGTCGAATGGAGCAGTTTTAATTCGGAGAATTTGTTCATGAATCCTGGGATGTTCGTATAGCAACAGGACAGTGTATGGCGGTTGCGTTGGGCGTCGTGAGGTGTACCACCTAGGAAGCCGATCCGGAAGGGATCGGCTGTGGTAGGTTTTTTGAGGCGGCTGCTTCACGTAATTCCGGTTGTTCGACCTCGGGTGTTGGGTCAGTAATTTTCGTCTCGGGTCTAATCCGATTGGTATCGATAGACGAACGAAGGCGAATTTCTGATGGAGCTTTCCATCGGTTCGCGTACCAACATTCGAGCGCCGACGTGACCATACTTTCCGACTGGAATGTTATTTTCGTAATTCGGGGGGCTTTGCCTTTATAATTCGGTGACTTGGGTAGGCGTTTTAGCGACGTTGTGAGTGTGGCGGTTATGTCAGATTGTTGCTGTATAAAGCGCCATTGCTCACAGTCGTGAATGTTGTTTTTGGATTCGTCGGCGTCGGAAAGCTCAGGAATTCCGTGTACGTATATACTACGTTTGACATTATCCTGCTTCCAGTCAAATGACGGCTTTTTCTTGGCTTGCCGTGCTGCCCATGGTAGATCTGCGAAGATGCGGATTGGAGTAGGGGATTTGCGAAGTACGTACGTGGAGAGAAGCACGGTTTCAGCTGCTTCAACGGACTTCAGTGTGGCACGCAGAAGTCTGGGTTCTCCTAGGTGAGACGAATTCGGAGGCCTGGACAACCGCACCACGCTATCGGCTTCCGAGGAAACCTGAAGGGTACGACAAATTTGATCCCATTGCGAAACGTCTTCGAATAGACGTTCTTTAAAACACGGCGACTTGGATTCGGGCACGTTTGTGCAGATCACCGTCATTCTACCATCGCGGGAATTCTGCTTAGGGTTTTTCTGTTGGTTAGCAGAAGGACGTGTTGCATCTATCGCTGGGACTAATGGTAGCTTCGAGATACGGGGATCAGTTTGTACACGAGGTGACGCAGCAACGACTTTGGAGTAGCCAAGCTTGGTGGCGATCTTGGGGCGGATATCGTCCTCAATAGAATTAGGTGGTGATGAACAGGTCGTAAACTTCGTTTCGAGTAGTTTCACGCGTGCTTCAAGTGAAGAGATGATTTCTTTCTGCTGGTCGAGCAAAGTAAGCAGAGAGCGGATAATCGGTTTTTTGGAACAGTGTACGCAAAACCATGGTAAGTTTGTGCGCTGTCGATGCTCTCTTAATTCTAACGTTGATGACCCGGAACAACGCGAGTGGAACCATGTGGAGCAACTACTACACTCAATTCCTTCAGTTACGGCTTTGGAGCAGTCTCCCTTGCCACAAGTGTTGGCGTCCAAGTTTGTCAAGATTGACGTTGGTTTTTTGCTGGATTTATGCTCTACGTTTTTTGAAGGTTGGCTTTTACCTGTTGTCTTACATTCGCCGGATTTTGGAGTAACTTTACTGTTAGAACGGAGGTTCGATTTTGATTTACTATCAACCATGATGAGAATAATCGAATAAAAAAATAACAAAATCTTCTGACTTCTGTGATCGGTAAAATTTTAGAGAAGCTGATCAAAAGGAAATTAGAGCACTTTCTTTTGGAGTGTGGGCGTTGGTGTCCACAACAACATGGATTCACCAAAAATCGGTCATGCGTAAGTAATCTGCTCCTGGCGCGAGAAAGTTGGTGTGCTTTGACTGATTCTGGTCAAGATGTTGATGTCATTTTTATTGACTTTAGTAGGGCATTTGACCGCGTGCACCACCGCCGATTGCTCGTCAAGCTGGAGGGTTTGGGTATTCAGGGTTGTCTACTTAAATGGATCGAGGCATTCATCTCAGGGCGGTCAAACCGTGTAGAGGTGAATGGAGTTTTGTCTTCGGAGATGACAGCAGGCTCCGGAGTGCCGCAGGGATCTGTCCTTGGCCCATTGTTATTCAAAGTTTTCGTGAATGATATTCCGGACGCGGTAGCGATCGATTGTCTTTTATTCGCGGATGATCTGAAACTGTGGGCCTCTGTCAGTTCCTGCGATGGCCACAAGCAACTGCAACAAGCAGTTGATGACTTAGTCAATTGAACACATCGCTGGCCACTGCCTATCAATGAGGACAAGACAGTAGTCATGCGCATAAACTCCGATGAAACTGGTGGTGAATACCTTCTTGGAGGTAAGCCTATTATAGCGGTGACGGTCGAAAAAGACTTAGGGATTCTGGTTATGGATTCCTTGAAGTCGAAGGCTGACACTTGTCGGAGAATAGACAGCGCTACCAGGATGCTCTGGGCGATTCGGCGTTTCTTTGCGTCCATTACCCCGCAAATGTTCCAGACACTTTTCTCTGTGTACATTCGTCCTCTGTTGGAATATGAGCTACCTGTTGCATTTCCTCAGTCCAAAGGCGAATGCGACTCCTTGGAGAGGGTACAAAGGAGGGGCACTAAGATGGTTTGTGGAATGCGCCAACTGGCGTACGAGGATAGGAGGAGCTTGCTGAAACTCTACCCCCTAGAGCTTCGAAGGGAAAGATATGACCTGCTCCTGACACGCCATATTCTTCTCGGTCAATATGGAGACGAGTTCCTCCAGTACTTCCGATTAGTAGGTGAGTCGAGGACTCGTGGACATGACTTTAAGTTGCAGAAGCCTAGAAGGATGAAGCTGAGTAATGCGAGCACGCTATCCACGCGGGTGGTGAACACTTGGAACTCTCTACCGAAAGAGCTCCTGTCTCTACCATCTGAACAGCTATTCAAAAGCGCGTTGGATCAGCGTTTGTTGAGACGGATGGACTTGATTCCCCGGAGTGATATAGTGGTGTTTCTCTACTCTCAGGGTTTGCCTTGTCAGCAGAAGTCACCCATGTCTATTACTGTGATGAAGCTCAAACGGGATTTTATCCCTTCTGCTTTCGATTCAGAAGAAGAAGGAGAAGAACGATGCTTCGACATGTCTGGACTCGTTCAAACCTCGCAGCAACCGAATATTGTTCACTGTTTTATTATTAGAACAGTTATCCAAAAGAGAACCGTATGGTCCTTTTGGTCGCTAAAGGGTTGATACTCGCTCCCCACTGTTTATCTTATGTCGGAACGTCAGAACCCTCCTCGATCCCGGTAGCCAATGCATCATAATGCGCCGTCTCTGCGACTATGGCGTAAGTATAGGCTGCTTGGGCACTGGCAACATTCGTATCAATATTCCAGGAATGGACATTTACTGGTTGTACGTATATTATTATTCTCATATTTTGCTTTTGGATACTCTGTCTAGGCCTGGGTAACCTGTCAGTCCATCGCGCTGAGACTGGACCTTAACGTGGTGCGATAGTTAGTGTACCTCTATGACCCATTGAGCTATACTGGGTGGTGCTCTCCGAGCACCTTCAGAGTCACTCATACCAGGAAGGTCAATGGATAGAGGTCAGACGAACACGGTCTCAACCTAACCCGCTGCCTTGTGGGTCAGGCTTTTTAGCCAAAGGCTTTGGTTGAGAACCCTAATTGTTCTCCTGTCTAGGCATGGGCGACCTGGCAGTATCCCAGCCCGCATACAACCATGACTATGACTATTAATACGAAACTTAACTCCATAGTGCATCGGCCGTCGCGCACGATAAACAGGGTCGCCTTACCTGTTGCATACAGCAGGGCGGGTAAGCGAAAACAAGCTACTGCTGGCCCTACTCTTCAAACTGTTTCCGACCCTTCCCCTCCCCCATCCACTCTTAAGAACTCTCCGCCTGTCAATCCCAGCTTTAGAAAAGACCGCGCTGAACATGTTGGAACATTTTCTGTTCGCGAATCTACAGATCACTTTCTTAAACCACGGACCTCTGCTCACATCGGAGGCATGAATGTCAGGACTCTGAGACAAATAGGCCAGCAAGCTGCACTGGATCTTACTTTAGATAGTCTATCTATTGATGTTCGCTGTTTATCGGAAACGCGCTTATATGATCCGTCTATAATTACTGAACTTACTGCCCCAAATCTTTCAACTCGCTACTTTTTGCGCTGCTCTGGTGATTCTGTAGCTGCCATCTCTAGACAGGCGGGTGTTGGTATAGTGCTGAATTAACGTGCTGAATCGTGTCTAATCGATTGGATTCCTTGAAATAGCAGGATGTGTGCAGTTAGACTAGCCACTAATATTAGACCAAACTCAAAATCTTCTAATCAGAGATGCTGTTCATTGTAGCAACTTACGCTCCGACTAACACCAATTCCGACGACGAGAAGAACGCCTTCTACGACAATCTTTATGCTCTTTTGCGACGTGCAAAAAGCTCCGATATTGTTGTCTTAGCAGGAGATATGAATGCCAGACTAGGTCGCTTAGATACATGTGAATCACAATTAGGTGGCATGTTTGGTCTTGAAAGCCAACGCACAGATAATGGTGAGCGGTTTATACAATTCTGTGCACAATCTCGATTATTCATTAGCAGCACCTCCTTTCGCCATAAAAGATGTCAATGTGCCACATGGCGCTCGCCGGATGGAAGCCAACCTTCGGCCCAAATCGACCATAACACCATAAGTTCTCGCTGAAGAGGTTGCATTGAGGTCTGCCGCTCTTTTTGGAATACCTGCGTAGATTCAGATCTGCTTTTGTGCGATATAGGTTCTCGTTAAAGTTCTCCGGTACAAAGCCCTCGAATGGGAAACGCATTGTGGTCGAAAAATTCTATCTGCCTGCAGTTCAAGACATTTTTAGGACCACCTTGAGTAACTCACTCCAAGGTTCCAAGGTTGTCACAGCCGGGAGTGGCAGTGGGATGAGCTCTCACTGTCTATAAAATGCTCCCATATGGCGTGCGTCTCAAACAGCCTCTGACAACCAAAGCCCAGCTCCTGGCCTGCACGTGGCGGAACTGCTTCTACTGACAGGAGAAGGGGCGACGGCGGATGGCTGGCGCCTAAAAACCAGTTTGCTCCGGGCAGATGGAGCTCGTCAGCCTTGGAGGGCAGTCCGTCTAAGGTAAGGAAAACCCTGATTCCAAACCTCCGCTGCCTTGCGGCATACCCGATTGCGGAAAAGGCTTCGGGAATGAACCCTGAGGAAAAATCCCTGTTGCCTTGCAGGTTGCACCTGGTCGTGCAAATGCTAGAGAGGCGTACTCGAACAATCGCCGAGGCACTTCAAGAGAGGCGCAAGATCACTCAAAATCGTCACCGGCTCTCGCGAAGGGAAAAACCGCTGCCTTGAGGGGAGACTTTTGAGTCAAAGGTTTCTGGTGGGGTCCCCTAAGCTAACCCCCTACTTCGGCCTTGGCAACCGGGTAGTATCTCGCCTTCAACAAGAACCATGGAACCTACATTTTTCTTTCATCATGTACCCTCTTCATGGTTTACTTGTTGGCACATCGTCTGTAAAGACTTGTGTAATAATAATAATAACTCACTCTCAGTTGCCCAGTATGCAACTACCGATGAAAGGTGGAACAAAATAGCAGGGATTATGCGAGCCGCCTCAATAACAGCCTGTGAGACTGCACAACCAACCCAAAAGTCCCACTGGATTTCACAGCGCTCTATAGAAATTCTTCACCAGCGACGCGAAATACCTCATGGTCCTGGACACAATACAGAGCGTAGACGCGTGATGAATGATCTTAAACGGAGCTTAAGACTAGACAGAGAAAGGTGGTGGCTAAATAAGGTAGAAGAAATGGAAATAGCAAATAATGCGGGTAACGTGCGAAAACTCTTCCAACTTATTCGATCGACTGGGCCTATTATATTATTATTATATTTGCACAATCTGATACAGATATAGTGCCGTTCAACATAAACAATGAGATGTACAAAGCGAGAATGGGGGTAGAAAGCGTTGTCATCGGCATCGTTGAACGTAGGCATAATACTACCCGGTTGCCTACACCGAAGTAGGGATCGACTGGGCCTACGAAACAAGGAGTGAGTGAGACTATAGCGGAATTAGACGGTACTCTTATCACTAATAAGAATCGCCGCCTGTCACGCTGGGCCGAGCATTTTGAAGAACAATTCAGCTGGTCGCCTGCAACAGAATCATTCCCTCACTTGAGGCAGTGTGATCCTTGGCCTGTTAGCGTAGATCCCCCTAATGATTTAGAAATTAAAGCATGTATCGAATCCATGAAACGATTTAAAGCTGCTGGCCCCGATGACATACCGCCTGTTTTGTTCAAAGAAGGTGGCCAAGTCCTAATCAGCACATTAGGAGATCTCCTCCGTGAAGTGTGGATGTCAGAATCCGTCCCTCCGAGTTGGGGCGAATCATTTATCATACATAGATTTAAAAAAGGTGTGCGAAGCTCATGCTCTAATCACCGTGGGATAAGTCTCACTCCCATCATTACGAGATTATTAGCGTCCATATGTCTTCGAAGATTAACATCGCATAGGGAATCACAGATCCGTGAGCAGCAAGCTGGCTTCCGGCCTGGCAGAGGCTGTGCCGACCACATTTTTACTCTTCGACGGATATTAGAACTGCGGCACACCTATCGACAGCCGATAATAGCCATCTTTTTCAGACTTCAAAGGAACATTTGATTCAGTCGATCGAAATGTCCTGTTTAAGACCTTGTTGTGCAAAGGCGTTCCGCATAAGTATGTCAACATACTACGCGCACTTTGTGCTCATAGATCCGGATGCGTTAAGGTTTACAACGAACTTTCTCCCTAATTCAACACTACAAGTGTCGTCCGACAAGGATGTCCGATGTCTCCTTTTTTGTTCAATTTCGTAATTGATGCTATCATGGAATTATGCAGCGACGGTGCTGCAACCTTCGGAGTTCACATAATGCCAGGCGTCAAGCTTCTCGACTTGGATTACGCTGATATAGTTCTGCTCTTCGACTCATACACAGATGCACAGGCGATACTGAACAAGCTATCTAATATTGTGCCCGCATTTGAAATGTGTTTTGCGCCCTCTAAGTGCAGTGTTCTTCTGCAAGACATCGACTTATCGAACAACGCTTTATTACTTGTCAATCAGGCTCTTGAAATTGTGGATCGTTTTAAGTATCTTGGTAGTTGTATCAATAATTCTGCATCGTTAGAGGTCTCGGCACGCATTTCTAGGCCTGGGCAACCTGACAGTATCTCAGCCCACGTGCAGTATCTTACTGTACGGCACTTTGCCTGGTTCAGGCTTGTGCTTTAATACATACAATTTCTAAAGCGACCGTAGCATTCCGCAACGTAGGTCACCTCTGGCGTCAGAAATGACTGTCTCTGATACTCAAAGGTAGAGTCTATAAAGCGACAGTTCGGGCTGTGCTACTGTATGGGTGCGAAAACTGGATCTTACGTAAAGAACACATTCAGCGTCTCCAAGTGTTTGACAACCGGTGTCTCCGCAGCATTCTAGGAGTTAGCTGTTACAATCGTATGCGCACCGATGCTCTCCGAAATAAGTTGTTTGGTAGTAATGTCGATATAGAGAAGCAGATCAACCTGCATAGGTTACGCTGGTTAGGTCACGTTTTACGGATGCCGGACCACCGACTTCCGAAACAGATTCTTTTTGTGACGCCACATCCTGATTGGCGTAAATCTCGGGGTGGCCAAACCGTCACATGGCATAGGCAGCTAAAAATTCTTACTAGTAACCTTTCCAAAGTAGGCGCAGCGCGTCTTCCAGGCTGGTGTCCCCGCGATCATATATCGCAATGGTTAGGTACGCTTCAGGATATGTCCCGAAACCGTGTTCAATGGCGGTCTTGCACTAAGCATCTTCTTGGAGTGTTTGCATAACCTTGTATGTTGTCAAGCGGAGTGACGAGAAAAGCTTGTTATGATGCATGACAGTGAAAGCCGCAAGGAAGCTGCCGTGCTGATGTTGCTTTACTCGTTCACGAAACTTGTTTGAATGCATGTTCCATTCGAGGTGTAGGCACCTCTTCCCTGTTTGTTTGTGCATACTCTTCCATAGAAGCCGTAGCAATTTAAGTCCCACCCTTCCCCATCTTTTAGGATTTTACTTTTTCATGGTTGTATGGCAGTTAAGCATTCGGTACGTGCTACCGGTGTAATGCTGTCTTTGATGATGATGATGATGACGAGTAGTAACCTTGGTTGTGTGATCAAGATACCTGTAAGAGATCCAGAGTATAAACGCTACGAAGAAATATCACATGTTTTGTATTAAATTACAGTTATAATGGACAAGTTACCAAGATCTTGAACGCACAATAACCAACAGTCAAACAATGTTGACACATTCTCAACCGTTTTAATGCTATCCGAAGTTTTTTATCTCCAACTAATGATGGACAACAGTCAGAAACCGGCTATGGTATGCTAGCGCGAGGATGTGAGCAGCAGAACAGAGCATTCGAGATGGTTCTCAGATACAGGAGGAAAGAAAACGTCGTCGTTTCTTGTTATGCTGCATTGTCGAATCACCAAATGTATCGCTTAAGCTGCAACAGATGTTAATCTGGTGTACTTAGTAAACCTGGGCGTATTTCAGGAGACCTGGACTATGCTAAGCTGAACGGCATTTTACCTGTTCCAGAAGCAATCGATATCACGCATACATGCAACTGTCGATGCATATGAGACCACTGACCACTTTACGTATAAATGGCGTCGAGGTTCACCAGGAGTGCATAGGGTCTTTGAAACTGGTTAGCTTCGGGCGGTTAGAGTGCGTTTGAATGGGAACTGACAGATTTCAGCCCATCAGCACTATGCTTGATTGATAGCCTTCAACCTATGGTTTAACTCGAATGGATTGCACAAGAAAAGAAAGATGCCACAGGATCATAATTTGGAAGCAAGACAGCTTCACATAAAACTGAAACGTCAATCAATCGAATGAAAGCGGTAATTAAAAAAACAGTCAAAAACCGTGGATGAACATCAGCAATGCTTACCCGAAAAGAATCGATTGAACAAACCGGCAGCCTCTACGACACCTTTGTAGCCAGCGATGTTTGCCATGGATGAAAGGACATCGAACGCCTGGGCACGACTGATCCTCGGTATGCAGTCTAAGGCCAGGAGGCTGATTTTCTTTGAATTCAGAGCATCCAGTAGAGGCTGTTTAAAGCGGAAAGGCATCATAAAAGCTAGAGTACAGATTTGAGATCATAAAAATATCACGATGTCTGAAATCTACACTGAAAATATAAAGTGGCGATTGCTATCAGTTAGGAATGGATATACCAGTAAAAGCATACAACAAATTGACTATTAATGTGTCAAGCAGCGTTTCACAAAGGTAACGAAGAAGAGGAAGCAACAATGATGAACCGATTGGTCGTACCAACCTTTTTTAACAGTGGCATGCAAGCGCAACTTTTTCATCGTAATCCCTTACTGAAGAGTGCAAACAGCAGGAAACCGCTCGTGGTGTGTATGTGTGTGTGATGACAATAAAAATTATCAAAGTGATTTGCTCACATTCCCCGAAATTACACTCCACTACCGGTTTCTGGCTGTTTGCTGTTTCAGGGGATGTGAGCAACACATCACTTTGTTCATCCACAAACGCCTTGAGTGCTTCATCAAGAATTACTATGTGATTCTGTATTTGAACATCGTGGTTCGTTGTACGAACCCTATGCAACGGTGGCATTCAAGTATAAACTTGAATACAAATTATCCTTTGTGTCGATGAACAATGTAGCTAATAATAAACAGAAATGGCACAAAAAACGTCTTGCTTCATCAAACAGAACAATGTCTGCAATCGCAGTACGGAATCAGCATAAACGAAATTCGAAGTGAGAGGTAAAAAACTAGATTTAATGGAAAAAGCGACGTAGTTCGATGATTTGAAGATATGGTGAAGATATCAGGCATTGACAGCAAATTGAATAACGAAAAGGCAGCGATTTCGCAGCCACGATGCCTATAACAGCGGTTAACGAGATAAGAGAAGTCTGTACAAGACTGAGAAATTGCGTGATACTTACCTTATTTTGCGCAGGATACACTAAGCTAATCAAAGAGCATCTACTTTTCAAGAGTTTCACTTCGTCCAAGGGTGCGGAATCTCCGAATTGTGGTGGTCGAATTTTCAAAATGATGTCACTTTTCGCATAAAGACCTGCTGCATCGTTAGCCGAAACCAGCGATGCACCGGCTTTTTCGTACTCTTTGTCAGGCAGCTGGGCACCAATGCCAGCTCCCGTTTGAACTAAAACATTGAAACCTTTTTGCACCAAAGTTTTTGCGGTCTGGAATAAAATGAACGAAAGGATGCAAAAGAAAGAGACCGTTTTACGGTTAATAGACTATAATCAGATATTATTTTGCAAAGGAAGCTATGAGTGGTCATTACTTTACAGAACAAACACTGATTGATTGAACTTCAGTAATACCTTAAAGTATGTGGAGTAAAAAATACATGTCTGGAATAAAGAGAAAGCCCTTCAATGCATGACTGTACTTGATTGGGATACCGCTATAAGGCCTTGGAAACCCAAACATTTCTTTCTTTGCTTTTTCGACACATTGCTCAGTTCTCCATGCGGAATATGCCAATACTTAGCTTCTTATACCGTAAAATAACTATTGAACCAAGGCATAGACACATATCATGGAAGAATAATGGCAAAGACTAGTATGCGTTTTCAAAACAGCTCATTATCGGTGGAAAAAGATTTATCACGATATTGAGTGCAACGGAATACAAAAATGGGCAGATGAACAGTAAACGTGACAGTCAGGAACAGCAGTAAATGGATAGAATCAATGAGACTTGACTGGATAACCTTCACGATAGAGTTAAACCAACGGAGACAACATACAAACATGGATGAGAGAAGGAGTGTGCATATGTGTAAAATATCCGTTAGCAAATGCTAGGCAGATCAATATAGACAAGATTTCCAAAGTGATTTACGCAACAACGCGTAGTATGATTAGTAATCTCTTTGCGATTATTGCACGTCGAACAGTGACGTAGAGTTGCATGAATAAAATCACATGCCTGGAACCATTTAAATGTCAGACTGCATGTGGCACGGGGTAGTGTCAGTTAGCCCAGTTGAAGATAGACAAAAGTAATAACAGTGAGAATGTGCTGTGTTTCAAGCTCACAACCGCTGATAATGCAATCAAATACACTGGTGCATGTGCAATACAGAAGAATTGAGGCATGTTCAAAACTGTATTATTAAATTTAGGAAAGCCTAGAGATTAAATTACACCAACTACTGTCCCAGCAATATAACTGGCTAATTTCAAATTACCATTCATTCGTGTAAAAAGGAGATTAGGATAATCTGACCTAAAACAGACGAACAAAGCTCGCTATAGTTATTCGGTTCCTAAATATCGATTACAACGGGTATTTCAATGTGAACACTTGAACTGCATGTGGCTAAATAAAAAATACAAGCCCGACATCATTCACACTATTTTCTATATTAAATCTGTTCGGGAATGCCCATGTGCAGTCTTCTACTTTGTAACAATATGCCTTGATAAGGTTTGTGCTTTTAAACATACATTTATAAGTGGTTTGAATTATTTCTTAAACTCCGGCGTTGTATCGTAGAGTTAAAATGGTATACAGTGTTCCACGAACATTTCTTCCACTGCCAATGAAGCGAAACCTCCATATTACTTAAACAATTACACGAAGTTTATTTATGCCGTTCATGCAAATCTAATGCTTCTCGAGACAAAAGAATGAAACATTATTGATAGCATTGCGATTTCAGATTCAAATAAGAAATTCGTGATGAAAAATAAGCTGATAGAATTGGATTTAATTTCGAGACGCAAACAACTATACTTGATTGCTGATTCAACAATTAATAGTTTTGTGATACCTATGGTATAGCATGGTATGGTATGGTATGAAAGCACAAGCCTGATCCAGGCAAAGTGCCGCGCAGTCAGAGACTCCACGTGGGCTAAGTTACTGTCAGGTTTCCCAGGACTAGATAGACATGAGGAAGAAAAAAAGGATGTGCAATCGTGCAGTACTCCGTGCTAAATTGATTGGCCAGAGGTAGTGAGCTTCATGCTGAAACAGGCTGGAGTCTTACTACCATTTCCTGCTCCTGTTCTTTCCATGGTATGAAACGAATTTGTTGATAGAAACAATACAGAGAATGTAAAAGTTTGTGGTTGATAGATATATATGTATGTACGAAAGCACAAACCAGATCCAGGCAAAGTGCCGCAGTCAGAAACTGCACGTGGGCTGAGAAACTATCAGGTTGCCCATGTCTAGAGAGACACAAAAAAGAAGCAAATAGAAATAGTGAGACTCCAGCATGGTTCAGCATACAGATCACTACTGCCGGTCAATCAGTTTAGCACGAGGTTTGCCGGACAGCACAAAACTACTGCACGATTGCAAATCCGCACTGTTAAACATCAGTTCAGTATAGTTCGCACAGGACTGTAAATAGCCGATAGGCCAATCGAGCGTCCAGAAATTTGTCGGAGGAACCTGACTCAAGTTAAAGTAAAAAAATTCTTCGGAGCAAATGATTCCCTCATGATGCTAGCTTGGAACTCACAGCTGGCGTAACAGCAACGCGCTTTTCGTTCTGCAAGATTTCTTTTGGGACACCGATTGTTAGTTCCTTGTATGGTCTTCCTAAGTTTGAGGCCGGTTTTTGTACAGTGGAGGACGCGACGGTTGCTTTGTACCGGCATTTGGTATATGTCAACGGTTTATGATATAAAGAGCGGTATAAAAAATGCCCAGGGAAACTTCGAAAAAACATACAGGGTGCCATTGTTTCAAAATAACTTAGGTAAACGAAACATGGCGGTATTTTGTATAACCTTGAAGATAAAACAATTAGCGTAAGTTAGAGCAAGAGTTCATATTCCGTTCCATTCAGTTAAGTTCAGAAGCTATATGACCATACGAAGAGTATGAAGCAATGGAGAGCTCGAATTGTTTTTCGATTTAATACTGTTAAGGAGTGCCTATGGTAATTTGCTCAGTCTTATTTTGTATCATTTTCAGTTCAGTTCAGTTTCAAGATTCAAGATTCAAGAATTTATGGTTACAAAAAGCACATAGCTTCACAATTACCATATCATAGTAAATATGCGTTCAATAAAAGGTATAAAAAAATCAATTATACGATGTCACTGGAGTCAAGTAATATGCTTACCCTGAGTCAATACACAGGCATCGTCAAATCGTTAAGTAACAAATAATTGTCCAAGGTACGAGTGAATGTTTGGATACAGGGAGAGGTGATAATTGCTTCGGGAAGGGCATTCCACAGGAAACAGGCACGTACCGAATAGAAATATCGGCGACAATTAGTACGGGAATGGGGAATTTGTAGTGCCGCTGAGTGGCTACGTGTAATTCCTGATTCACGGTATTTGAACAAATGTTTGAGTGGATGATCTGGAGTATTCAATATCGTGTAAGTAATTATAACGTCACTTCGAAGTCTACGTTGAAGGGGAGTGGGGAGCTTTAGCTTTTTCAACCTTTCTTCGTATGTAAGGTCTCGAAAACCACGCACGAGTTTAGTTGCACGATGATATATCCTGTCAAGCAAGAATATATCTTTTTTCATCCACGGAGTCCATGCTTGCGATGCGTGTTCCATTGTGGGAATTAAGTAGGTCTTCATGATGCTTGGCAACGTTACGGGCGTAAAGGTTCTGAAGATCCGTCGAAGCATACCTAGAAGCTTTGAAGCACGCTTGTAAATGACCTCACAATGCACGCTGTTCTTTAGGCTGCCACATATCCAGACTCCAAGATCCTTCTCAGATTCGGTCCAGCTCAAAATCGTCTGCCCAAAGTGATATTCGTACTGAAAGGGCTTACCGATTTGCAGTAACTTGCACTTTTGAAAATTGAACGGCAGTTTATTTCTAACTGACCATTCGTGTAGTGCATCTAAATCACTTTGCAGTTTTACGCAGTCTGCAATTGAATTTATTCGCATCCAAAGTTTAACATCATCCGCAAAAAGAACTACCTTGCATGAGAGCGTCTCAGGTAAATCATTGATGTAAACTAAGAAAAGCACTGGACCGAGAACGGAACCTTGCGGTACACCACTGGAGGTATTAATGGCTCGTGATTGTACCCCGTTTACTCGAACGGTTGCCTTGCGCCCATTGAGGTAGCTTTCGAACCACACGAGTAGCTGCCCGTCAATACCAATCTGTTTCAGCTTCCGTAGCAACAGGAAGTGATCAAATCTGTCGAAAGCTTTCGACATATCCAGATAGCACGCGTGCACACTGTCTCCTGCGTCAACCGTTTGGGTCCAATCGTTTAATACCGTCAGCAAGTTTGTCAAGCAGGAGCGAGCTTTACGGAACCCATGCTGGGCGACAGATAGTATATTTTGTGATTCCAAGTGATGAACTATATTTTCCGTCACTATGCGCTCCATCACTTTGGATATCACGGGGAGTAGGGTGACAGGACGGTAGTTCGCGGGATCTGAACGGCTACCACCCTTATAAATTGGTGAAATTACTCCTGTCTTCCACTCTGTTGGCACCACTCCTTCGGTTAGGGAATGTTGGAACAATTGGCATAGTGATTCACACAGCTGCTGGTCACAGGATTTTAGTAGTGCTGGTGTTATTCCATCGGCTCCCGGAGATTTCCTAGGGTTCAGTCAACACAAGTGTCTTCGTATAATCGCTGAATTAATCTCAATATTATTCAGTTGTTGAGATACAATCGATGTCAGTAAATTCTCATTCGCCCTAACCGTTATCGGGCTAAACACATTTTCATAAAATTGAGCGAGGGTATCAGCCGTTTCCTTTGCTGTGACTGTTAATCCATTCTCAGAAATAACAGGAAACACCCCTGGTTTCACACTAAGTGGCGAACGAGCCAATCGAGCGTCCAGAATTTCTTTCGGTGGAAAGCTGCAGAGAATTTTAATTTGTTAACTTGGACATTCGCGAGTTGTCTTCTTCTTCTTCTGAATCGAAAGCAGAAGTGATAAAATCACGTTTGAGCTTCATCACAGTAATAGACATGGGTGACTTCTGCTGACAAGGCAAACCCTGAGAGTAGAGGAACACCACTATATCACTCCGGGGATCAAGTCCATCCGTCTCAACAAATGCTGATCCAACGCGCTTTTGAATAGCTGTTCAGATGGTAGATACAGGAGCTCTTTCGGTAGAGAGTTCCAAGTGTTCACCACCCGCGTGGATAGCGTGCTCGCATTACTCAGCTTCAGCCTTCTAGGCTTCTGCAACTTGAAGTCATGTCCACGAGTCCTCGACTCACCTACTAATCGGAAGTACTGGAGGAACTCGTCTCCATATTGACCGAGAAGAATACGGCGTATCAGGAGCAGGTCATATCTTTCCCTTCGAAGCTATAGGGGGTAGAGTTTCAGCAAGCTCCTCCTATCCTCGTACGCCAGTTGGCGCATTCCACAAACCATCTTAGTGCCCCTCCGTTGTACCCTCTCCAAGGAGTCGCATTCGCCTTTGGACTGAGGAAATGCAACAGGTAGCCCATATTCCAACAGAGGACGAATGTACACAGAGAAAAGTGTCTGGAGCATTTGCGGGGTAATGGACGCAAAGGAACGCCGAATCGCCCAGAGCATCCTGGTAGCGCTGCCTATTCTCCGACAAGTGTCAGCCTTCGACTTCAAGGAATCCATAACCAGAATCCCTAAGTCTTTTTCGACCGTCACCGCTCTAATAGGTTTACCTCCAATAAAGTATTCACCACCAGTGTCATCGGAGTTTATGCGCATGACCACTGTCTTGTCCTCATTGATAGGCAGTGACCAGCGATGTGTCCAACTGACTAAGTCATCAACTGCTTGTTGCAGTTGCTTGTGGCCATCGCAGGAACTGACAGAGGCCCACAGTTTTAGATCATCCGCGAATAAAAGACAATCGATCGCTACAGCGTCCGGAATATCATTCACGAAAACTTTGAATAACAATGTGCCAAGGACAGATCCCTGCGGCACTCCGGAGCCTGCTA
>JACCGJ010019596.1:0-16827 GCA_013407085.1 Atriophallophorus winterbourni | reverse complement strand
TGTAGTACAATTAGTACGAATAAAGTAACCTCACTAACTTTCCATCATCCATGAAACGATCCCAATCATTTGGAGAAAATCGCCTGTCAGAGAAGCGTATTCCTATAAGCAGCTGTAGCAGTTCATCAGTACACAGTGTGACTCCATTTAACTGCAACCGGTCGTGAGCTGCATGCGAATACACGCTGAGTTTCACTGCCCAACTTCTATTCTATTTTTCCAATATCTATCTAGACCTGGGCAACTGACAGTAGATTAGCCCCACGTACAGTGGTCTGTGCTGTGCGGCTAACATAGCTGCTAAATTGATGGTCAACGGAGTAGCTGACTAGTGAGCTGCATGCTGAAACAAGCTGGAGTCTCACAACATTTATCTTTTTATTTCCCCTCATACCTGTCTAGGCCTGGGCAACCTGACAGTATCTTAGCCCACGTGCAGTCTCTGACTGTGCGGCACTTTTCCTGAGTCAGACTTGTGCTTTCATACCATACATACTGATGTGGCACATTATCCCAAATTCCTTATCTGGAGTGCTTGTGATTCTAACCATCACTTGATGAATTAACCATGAACTCACATGCACTCATCCATTCCGCTTCCAGTCGTGGATTTTTTCAACCAAATCAACATGCTTTACGGGACGCTAATAGAGTTTTGCACGGAAGAATCGTGCCCAATAATGAGTGCTGGTCAAAAGTACGAATACCATTGGGCGGATGGGCAAACGGTGAAGAAGCCTGTGAAATGTTCCGCCCCACAGTACATAAATTGCCTGATGATATGGGTACAGAGGCAATTGGAAAATGAAGCAATTTTTCCGTCTAAAATTGGTACGTTGTATTGCCATCGTAACATTTCTCTTTGCATTGTCTGCACCCAACTCCTCTATACTTTGATTATAAGTATGTATGAAATCACAAGCTTGATCCAGACAAAGTGCCGCACAGACCAAGACTGCACGTGGGCTGAGATACTGTCAGGCCTGGATAGATATTGGAACAGAAAATAGCAATGGAAATGAGACTGCATCCTATGCTTAGTGTTAAGCTTACCTCTTTTTCGACTTGTTATGAGGGCACCCTCCTAGCGAATAAAGCAAGCTGGATTACCGGATCGACCAAAGTTTGAAACAGAGAGAAATTGCTGTTGGGTAAACCGTGTTGTACCTTGTTAACAAACCCCATCTTTACTAAATTCAAATTATCTGACTCGCCCATGACAACCAACTCCCGTCATTCCCATTATGCACCTTCCCTATGGGTTATGGTGTACACACACACGTTCGCTCTGTTGTTACCATATAAATACAAACCATGTCCACGGTCCAAATGCACACACTGGGCGCTTGGACTTTGGACTCCCGATCAACGTCCCATTCTGGTCTCGTTCTGTTTTCCTGGCTGTTGGGTTAGAATAACGCATAGATCGATAGAACGCAACGGCAGTCTCTGCTGCAACATCGACGATTCATCCATCATTACACGACTATAAAACGTTCTGAGCTATGCAGCGTTTATTCGCTTGTAGCTCACTACCGATGGCAAATCAATTCAGCATAGTGTTAGCTGCGCCACACAGACCTGCTGCACGATTGCACATCCCTGCAGTGTTGCATTGAAACAAGTTGGGCACCTATTGGGTTGTCGTTGTCAACAAGCAGCTGTAGAGATGATATGATGTATGAAAGCACAAGCCTGATCCAGGCAAAGTGCCGCACAGTCAGAGACTGCACGTGGGCTAAGATACTGTCAGGTTGCCCAGGCCTAGACAGATATGACAACAGAAATAGAAAGAAAATAGAACAGCTGCAGAGACGTTTTCCTTTTCTAACTGAATCTTCATGCAATGTGTGTAACGTCATTTTCATTATCTAAATGAGTTCTAGTGATCCGCTCTCAACGGATAAAATAGATAAGTACGCTGGAGAGATGAGGAGGAATAACATCGTGTGGTATGATTCTATGCGGCCGTAGCCGAGCGTGGCTCTGGTCATGCTGTTCACCGGCGTAACGAAACAGGGTCATCATCATGATACTCGAGTACCGGTAGCATATACCGAATGCTTAACTGCCATGCAACAATGATAAAGTAAAATTCTAAAAGATGACGGAGGGCCAGATATGGAGCGCTAAGGAATCTAAAGAAGAGTGTACACAAACAAACGGAGATTAGGTGGTTAAACTCCAAGTGGAACAGTTATTCAATAAAGTTTCTTCAACGAGTAGAGAGACATCAGCACGACAGCTTGCTTGCGACTTACACTGCGATGCATCATAACGAAACGGTCTGCTAATTACCTGTCATGTTATCCTGCACGGATGTGCAATCGTGCAGCATTTCTGTGTTGTGTGCCTAACACCGTGCTAAATTGATTAGCCAGAGGTAGTGAGCTGCATGCTGAAACAAGCTGGAGTCTCACTACCATTTACTGTTCTGTTTTCTTCCTCATATCTGTCTAGGCCTGGGCAACCTGACAGTATCTTAGCCCACGTGCAGCCTCTGACTGTACGGCACTTTGCCTGGATCAGGCTTGTGTGCTTTCGTACCGTACCGTACATGTTATCCTCCCTCAAATCTTCGTGACAACTTGTGAGAATGTTTTAGCACACGCATAGATCCCATTCTCACCGGCCTGTTGTTTTAACAGTGCGGATCCAATTCATGTGTTTAATGGCTCAAACGTGTTTACTTTTTTATTATCTTACTACTCTTTCAAGTCTGATCTTGCTACGTCTGTACGCCCAAAACAGAACAAACGCAGCACGAAATCAGTGGTGTAATAAAATATTGCACAACCTTTTCCTGCCGCTCAAAACTAATGGACAATTGTATGGCACACCTACAGTTAATTGCACATAGCATTCACGTCATTATACTGCACCTTGTTACACATCATAATGCAGCTCAATCTCTCCCGAAATATTAGCAACGGGATTCACTGCCCCGTTTTTCCGATGCTTTCGTTCAGCAGTCAACAGCGGCACCTGGTCTTCCCCATATTCAGGCTCTACTCCCAAAGCAAGCGATCCAGAGAAAGGTCTTTCCACTTCGTCGGATTAATCTCGAGCACCTTACAATAGCCTACCCAAAAGTTGAACCTTTGGAACGGGACCGTTTTCCATTACGTGACCTATCCAGCATCGACGATACCGTCGCATGGACGTGAATATACTCTGTAAACTGTAGATGCATCGGTGCGCTGAGATGTGCCTGAGGAAAGTTTCCTATTTGCTGTCCATGTCTTTTAACGGCATCATAAGAGCCAAAACAACTGGGTTGATATGTTCTTTGCTACGAACTACGAAACAGGACTCCAGTTTCAATTTTGTTCCATGATTGGATATAACCACAAGTTGACGAAGATTTACAATCAAGGTTTTCCTTTCCGAACTTGACCACCTTCGTATAACCACAAGCTTCACACCCGGGTCTATAAATGGGCACCAATCAATTGTTTCCGTCCCTTTCGAGGAGAAGCAGTTTCGTCCGGCCAGTGAGCACGATGTATGCACACCAGCCACTGCATTTGGCTATTTGGGGGTGATGGTGTTGCATCGCAGCCAATCCAGCAGTAACTGCCCTGAAAACCAGTTGTCAATATCCTCGTGAATGTTTGCTGTTGATTGAACTGATTTTTTCCTCTAGCTTGATTATCGCTATTGGATACTTGTTCTATGTGATTAGCATGGCTTGTCCTATTTTTGCATCACTAATGGTGATAAAAGCCGTTCGTTTTGTTTATTTATCATCATTACAGGAGCTCCCTTCCCGCGCGACTTCCTGAGCGTTGCCAAAGTGATACTGAAACGATTGTTCCGCGTTTATGCGCATATCTACCATGAGCATTTCTCCGAAGTCAGAGATTTACAGGAAGAAGCTCATTTGAATACCAGTTTCAAGCATTTCATCTATTTCATAATGGTGAGTCAATAGCTGCTTGGTTGTGTTACTTGTCAGTGATTCCATGCTGAGTGTTGAACAGAATGATAGGCAAAAGTTATCGCAACACTTATGTTGGATAGCAAGTTACACACGCCTGGTTCAATTGAGTATTCTATATGAAAATAACTACATAACCGTTTCATCTTCATCTGGGCAACCAGGCAGTATCTTCGCCCAAGTGAAATCTCTGACTGTGCGGCACTTTGTCTGGATCAGACTTGTGCTCTCATACCATACCAAAGCATCTTGATCTATAGTTGCTTGCATGTTCTGTCTCATGTACAGTATTCGTCAGACCACAAGCTGGAATCCAGACAAAGTGCCGCACAGTCAGACAACACGTTAGCTCATGCCTAGACAAATATAGGAAAGGAAAACGGCAGTGAGAGCTCAGCCTGCTTGTGCATGCAGCTCAGTGACGGTGACAAATCGTTTTGGCACGCCGTTACCCGTCCAGCACAGAATTACTGTCAATGGGACATCCAAGAGGCCATTGAAAGTAAAGCCTCCGATGTTGAGAGCAGTTGATTTTGGAAGTCCGATTCATAATAGAAATGATAATTCGTACTTCAGTGCTCATGTTGGATCTTTATTGGACTAGTCTCTGATGCTTTCCCGTCAAGTACGAAAGACAGAATCCATTCTTAGGAGTTGGTGAAAAGCTATAAATTCATGGGGTAATGGCGAGGGATAAGCCTAACGCACATCATACCCCGCTTATTCCTTAATCTTGTCTTTCAACCCTTACCTATCATACTGAATCGCAGATTTATGAACAGAAGTTGGGATTACATGTATCCTTGTCAAGATGTAGGTAACTTCTTCCAGTAGAGACGTGGTTGCCATTCTATAGATACCATAGTTTTTTTCAGTTTCAGCTTCCCATTTATTTATGATTTTGTGTTCTGATAGTATGGCAGTCAAGTATTCGGTACTTATATCCGATGGTTGCGCAATTACCCTAAATGTGATCAGTTGAGATCGCGTCTTGTTGCAACGGGATCAGTGTCACACGCAGATTTGTGATTCGCTTATAGTGTGTTACTCAGACTGTTGCTGGAATTTCCCGCGAAATGGAGGTAGACCACATTTTCATGTACGTTGAATCACTTCATTCAGTCCAACACACCTGAACTAAATCCAGTCCTGGTAAGACAGTACATTGTTATTGTGTTACGATGACTAATATGGGCCAAATTCTTTCAGAGCTCCTTTCTGTAATTGTGCTCAAGTCATTCTTTGATCGCAGTTCACATCATTAGCTAGGTCGACGTGTGCTAAAGCCTTTAGGCTGTGTAATTCAAGGTAAATGTAACTAACACAAAGAAAAGCCCGTGCGTGGCTGCGATTAGTAGCCTATTTGAGGTCTACGTTTGTTTAATTTTCTTTCCCGAATTATCAACTATGTTTCTTTGCATTTCTAGGAGTTCGATTTGGTCAACAAGCGAGAGCTTGCCCCTCTGCAGCAACTGATTGACATACTCATCGAATCCGACGCAGCACGACGAAATAGCGGTGGCCATTCTGAAAACGCCTCCAACCACATGCCCCATACGTATAGCACGAATAACAATCACGCAAAAAAGTAATCAATATAACGCGGCACATGCAAGCGCGCCTAATCTCTGGTCAATCAACCCGTCTTCCCCATGCTTTTTTCTTTTTGAACTATTTTTCATATCTTCTAGTAGTTTTCCCGTACATCCTTGTGACGCTATGAACAGCTCGTTATCGTTTATAAAAGTATAAACCCCGAAAGTCAATTTGTTTCTGCGTTTTCACAAAAAAGGGCGGGTTGAGGCATTGTCACATTCATGAAGAAGCGAGATGCGCCAAAAGAACAAAACGTGTATTTCACAAAAGCACACATGTAAACCTCAGTTTTTGTCATTGCACACCGAGGAATCGGCTTCGTATGTTTCGCAATCTGTCTGCACGTCATCAACCACCGCCTCCTCGTCTGTTTGGTCTTCGTCTGTCTCGTTGCTCTCCGCGTCAGAAACATCCGATTCATCCGACGCACTGGAATCGGTGTGTGCCTCATTTTTTTCTTTAAAGTACTGTACAACTCGCTCGGGCAACGGGCTCACGTTGAACTGTAATGCAATGTAGCGAGCGTGAACGTTTACATCGAATTTAAGTGAAACATTTCGTTTGAATTTCGACTTACTCGAACCGTCTCGAAAAAGTCGCAGTCGAGATAGCTGTCCGAACGTACACAGAGAGTGTAGAAATAGGCACCAGGCACAGGCGGTGCGACAAATCGCAGAGGAATCTGTGGGTGGGGGAAAGTAACCGAGTGAATCCATTACGCGAACAAATTAGGCAACACCACGGAGTCGTGTGATATTTTGTAGCATGCTGCGGTCTCGTTGACATCGCTATTCTCATTTTCTTTTATCTGCGCCTAGGTATGGGCCGCCTCAGTCCACATGCAGTCTATGGTTGTGTGTCACTTTGTCTGAATATAGGCTGTGCATTCATTCAAAAGTATCCGACTTTCTTTAATGACGCACCTTTGTGAATGTAATGCAGAATTTAGACAACGCTGCAACAGTGAAACCATTGTTGGATAAGACTGGTTTAAAACACTTGTTCAATCACACATTAAGTGCATCTGTGGTTGCAATGAATCGCATGCGCCAGAAAATATTCCTATTTGCACGCTTTTCCAACACACTCAAACTCGGAGATCAGTGTCATGCTCTGTTTACGTATTTCTATTTGCTTCTCCATATTAACGCGTGAACTGTTTTCATGTGATTGAACATGGTTCTGCTGTTTCAGATTTCAAGCGATTATTCATCGGTTTTTCTACGCGGAATTCGATCGCACTATCTTTGCTATCTTTGCACAAGCCTGATCCAGGAATAGTGGCTCACAGTCAGAGACTGCACGTGGGCGATATTACTGTCAGGTTGCCCAAGCCTAGACAGATATAAGAAATCGAGAATGAAGATGGTAGTGAGACTCCAGCGTGTGTCAGCATGCAGCTCACTACTAGTGGCCAATCAATTTAGCACGGTGTTAGCCGCACAGCACAGAAATGCCGTAGGATTGCACATCTGTGCTGAATGGACTCGTGCGTGTGTGCGATGGAAACGTGCACAAATACAGGAATCTTGCAGTGTGTGATTAGGGCACGGTTATAGACAACACGTGGGCTAAGATATGGTCAGGTTGTCCAAACGTGGAAGTGAGACTCCAGAGTGATTATGTAGGCAGCTCACCACCGGTGGCAAATTAATTTAACACGGTGTTAGCTGCACAGCACGGATGCACTACACATTTGTACATATCTTGCAGTGTATTACACTTGAAGGGAGATAATGTAACCCATTTGCGTCTTTGTGGCTCTTGGATAAACGAAATAGAATGTAAGGCAAGATTTTTATTTTGTATAAAGCGAGGCGAAATAGATGACGCTGGTTTGATCTACAAGAAGGGCAGTGGCAATTAACAATCCTGAATAATAGTTACTATTTCAGTGAAATGAGTGACGATTGGTGATGAGATTTTGAAGCATCGACACAACCTCTTACCTGTTCTTCTGTCTGCAAGGTCGCAATGTACATGGGTCTCGTGATAAGTTGGCGTGTTTTTCTATCCACGAGGTAGATCCACCAACCTTCGAATTTTTCCTGTAAAGACAAGTGAACATCATTCTCGTAATCCGAGTTCATCCAAAGACGAAATGTTTATTTCAGCACAGTGGCGGCTGGCTGCATCATATACGACAGTCGGCTGCAAACAAGCATCAGGATTCTATGCATTAAATACGAAACCATCTAATGATGCTTTGTGTGTGGCGTTCCACTACAACTGATCAAGTGACGACATTTTGCTGAATTTTGACACCTTTACTCGTAACAACTGCGACTCAACTTTTCGCAGGTCGTAAGGGATGAATCAGTCAGCCAAGGCAACCTCGTTTCACTTCGATTATTCATAAGCATTAATCAAGCGCCCGAATTCCATCATTCTATTTACTCGTATCCATGCTGGAGTTGCTAGGGAGAATATTTGGTCAGCGATTGAAATACAAGAAAGTGGGTTTAATGTTTGCACAAATTTTCATCGAACTAATTTATCCACAATGCGAGGCACGCAACATTCTCATTGTTTCGCGAATCGTGATCTCGCGGACGTTTGCTGTGAGTCTTATGGTGGAACCGTTTACGTATAAGCTTGTTCGCACATAGCCAACAGGCTGTCTAACAGTACCCGATTATGGCTGGCTAAGATTGCGATTTTTGCCAACGTACCGCCTAATTAAAACGAAGGATATCCTTTTCACTAATTCACATCACAGTCCACGATGCACGCACAGGAGAAAAGAAAAATTAATCGCATCAATATGGAGCGTTAATTAAAAATCAATGTCGCACGATGTTGGTTGGACTATTTCGGCTGATCTCGATGTTGATGAAGACTATAGGAGAGATATTTGTATGGCTCTCCTCAAGATGCTTCGTGAGATGTGAAGATCCGTGTCAACGAGAGAGAACCCATCCTAACTGGATTGTCGGTGCTCACCAGATGTGCTACGAAATCACAAGCCTGGTCGAGACAAGTCATGAATTACACATGAGTTAATATAGGTCATACTCCGCCAAGGACGGTCCCAAGCCGTCTGAGAAAGGAGGAGGGTTGGGCTTAGGGCTAGCAACCCTATCCCGTAAAACCTACATTGCTACGGAAACGATGACAACAGATCCGTGGTTCGGTCATGTCTGCAGGATGGATCCAGTTCGCATATGAAGGTAGCCATGCACTGGCATCCGCAAGGTAAACGAAAAAAGGGGACGGCCCAAGGAAACTTGGCGCAGAACGTTGGAACGCGAACTACATGCACAAGGATTCACGGTGCAGACGGCAACGGAAGCAGCGACAGACTGGAACCACTGGCGTGAACTTGTTTCCGGCTCATGTGCCACCCGACACGGAGAGGACTGAGAGAGAGATTGCTGATAAGAGTTTGTTTTTTTATTATTCCCTGGAAAATCCCACTGGTATGACCAGTTTATGACCCGCTCAAGGTCGTGCATCAAGGTATCTTCATCCGTTGATCCGATGAACTTCACATCATCCGCGAAAATGAAGCATGGACAATTCAAGGCAGATGACATGTCATCAATGAAAATTAAGAATAGAAGAGGACCAAGTTCCGAATCTTGAGAGATCCCAGTGATCACGTCGGCTTGGCTAGACAACGTGGATCTAACCCGAACTCTGAATGTCCTACCTGTAAGGAATGCTTTTATCCAAACAGATAGACTACCCTGTATGCCCATTGCTGCTAGCTTGACCTCTAGAAGGCGGTGATTCACGGAATCAAAAGCCTTGTTAAAATCTTAGTAGAGGTATTCGACTGACTTTCCTTCGTCCAGCATTTTAGTTGCAGTATCGAAAAAACTAAGAAGGTTAGTCAGGCAGGATCTACCTTTAAGTAATCCATGTTAAGTTACACTCAACAGAGAATGCCAACTAAGATGCTGATAGATTTTGTCACGCAATAGTTTTTCAAGTACTTTTGAGACGATGCTAGTAAGGTTGACAGATCTATAGTTCCCAACATTTGACCTGCAACCACCCTTGTGTATTGGTACGACTATGGATTCCCTCCACTTACTGGGAACCACGCTCAGTTGCAGGCATGAAATGAAGAGCTGGCACAACGGTTCGGTAAGAACTGAGGCGAGATTTTTGAGCATAATTGAGTAGATGTCATCCGGTCCCTAAGATTTGTTGACCGGAACATGGATATGTGCGTCATACACCTCAGCCTCATTGAAGGATAACTCATCTAATACATGGACACCAGGTGTCAGGCCAAGCTCATATGACGGTGCGTTTGAAGAATTATCCCGTCGTTGAACGCTACTGAAAAACTCTGAGAAGGCGGTTGACTTAGACAGGTCGTTACCAGCTACTTTTCCGTCCTCCAGTTTCAAATCTCCTATGCTTTTCCTAGTTTTTCCTTTTGACTGTGCGTAGCTATAAAACCTTTGCGGGTTGGATTTAGCATCCCTAGCTAAAGATAACTCAAAATCCTGTTCAAGCACATGCTGTAATTTAACACCGGCATTCCGAGCGGTTTTGTAGCGGGCCAAAAAACAAGAAGTAAGGGATAGCTTATATTGCCGCCATAGGCGATCCAGTTAACGGGTAGACCTACGGACTCGGGGAGACCACCAGGGTGGCCTTTGATGCCTTCACACACAGCAGCGGAGTGTGCTTATCTTGTAACACTCTTAGATACTACAAATTCTATCCTATTTTTCACTTACATTGGAATTGCTAGATAACTAAAGGGATGATTCTGAAGTCTGCAGGAGTAAACCTCAGTATACAATTACGCGGGACGAGAGAAAGGTTTGTTAAAACGCCATATCGCTTCGTAGCTTATTATTACGTGATCGCTTTTGCCTTGCGGCGGTAGGTACTATAAATATCTGATGGCTTCTAGCTGGGACGACAAAACCAAGTCAAGAGTGGATGGAGTGCATCCATGACGAAACTTTATAGGATCATTCCCATGCTGTTGCAACGCATGAGAAAGGTGTCAGATTGCTGGATAACTACCCCAGTAAGGACATGCTAATCTATGTCTGGGAGGTTGAGATCACCCAAGATAAGTACGCTGGGTGATGATTGAAACAAACCGGCGAGTGTCTCAATAAGCTGTGTAATCACTTGTTGGGATGCACTAGGTGTGACGTAGATACAAGAATTTGCGAGGGATGACTTGTAGCAAGTCAGGATACTCGTAACAACTTGGACGTTTTTAATGGCCAGAGATATACCTCTACCCATGCTGTGCAAACCATATTCCAAGAGCAATAGAACACCACCGCCTCTCCTATCACCCGGTCTATCGCATCTAATGTCGAGATACTGTTCACTGATGTTTACCGGCACCTCATCAATCGCAGGCAGCCAGGTCTCAAAAAGCGCAATAACACTTGAGTGTAACTGAGCCACTCAGAGAGAAAGTTCAGTCCACTTATTCCTTAGGCTGGATACATTTGCACTGGTGATTCGTGCTTCTGAAACTAATCCTGTTTGGCCCTCGATCGAAGCACCCGAGGGAGCTGCACGTTTTTTGGCTTGCTACTTAGAGCAGGAGCATCAATATTAGCAGCCTCTTGCGTTAAGGTAACGGACTGTTGCCTGACAATTGAGAACGCATCCATAAAATATAAGCAACTACTAGAGTCACCTGCTCCGGTGCCATCGTCATTCGCACTAAGACAATCAACGTCATCTGGGCTGAACAACAAGACTAGTGCTGTTCGGTATGCTTGTCTGTAACTGATTAGCGCTTTGAGCTGCATCCGGGTTAAGAATGACCGATGTTACACTGTTGAGTTTCTTCTATTTGAATCAAAAGAATTTTGCCTGATCCAGGACGAAGGGTTGTCGGGCTTCACCTGAAGTTTATCTATCATTGAGTCGGTGATATGCTCAGTCCTAGCCAGGAATGCATTCCGATCCGCCTGGTATTTGAATTCAACCAAGATTAATCGAGGGCAGTTACCCATCCTCCATCTTCCTACATGGTGTACTCGCACTGTGGAAGTAGAAGGCTTTAAGCCCACCATTTGGAGAAGGTCGTTTATACACCTGCCATCAAAATCTCTGCGAGACTTGGATTCCTTAATAAAGTGTTCCGCTCGGTTACATACTAGTGCATTTCTCGTTCTAGATTTTAAAGCAGAGGAATTGCCCTGTAGTGTTTCAATTTGCTGACGCAAACCATTCAAGTCCTGAATAATTTGGTCCAGCACAGGTGAACCGGTATCAATTGAATGTTGCCGTTTTGTATACCGACCTTACTGGTCTTAGTACGCTTCTTGGAGGTTCCAGCTACATTTGCCACCTTAGGAGCGGCAGCCTGCCCGGGTGAACGGATTAGCTGGCTAACCTGTTTGACTTTCCACTTAGCTGCAGATAATCTAGGTCCTTTATTTGCAAGTTTGTTTCGAAGTTCTACTTACATTGACCTCCTTGGGAGGATGGTGTAACTGGCTAACTTTGTCAACTTTCGCCTTTACCGCAGTTTTGCACGCAAAACATATGCGTAAGTTTGAGTGAGTACGACGTTTGACGAGCTGAGCAAGATTTCAATATTTTGAAGTTTTATATCAATAGAAGCAGCACCGGCAGCCTCATGGCAGCAGCTGCAAAAACCACTGCAACCAGCGGTACTTTGCATAAATCCCATAGCGAGATGTATGTATGCCAAAGCAGCTAGGGTGAGCCCAACGCTTGCAAGGTGTGCACTTAATGCCCCTGACCACTTTTTGCAGCAATTGCCGTTAAGGCGAGTATTATTTGTATTCATCTGACAGCGAGAAGTATGAGTAACGATAATCTACCAGAAAAATTATAGACTGATTTTATCCCACGCGTAATTGATCAGCGCGAAATATAATGAACGATTCGCTTTGTATAATATAGTAAAATAGATAGTCTATTTTACAGTAATTCCACAGAATAGCAAAAATTCGTAATGATTTTTTTAACAGAGCGTGGGAAACACAACCAAGTTGAACCTACGCGCAAAAGTCTATATTCTGTGTACAAATTTCCCTTCTCATTGTGATTTTTCATCCAATATCGGTTATTGGTTTTTTGAAATTTTAACAAACATAAATTCATGTAAAAATATTACAAACAGTTATCGGTGCTACATTGCACCAACTGTGGGACTTAGATTTGTCCCCATATAAAAGCTAAATTTCAATTTGCAAATGAGGATTTATCCTCGAAATCGCAATTAAATGGGTTTAGCACAAAGTCAGAACGGCGTTCGAATGTCAGATCACGGATACGCATACCTGATGAGCGGCAATAACCGCGAAACCGGTCGTGTGCTTCTGTCCTGCTTTTCGAACGTCATATACTACTTATTAATAAAAATCGGACTTTAAACAAAAACTACCATCTTGCTGTTATTGGAATGTTGCAAAAATTTTTCAAACAGTTATCGGTGATACATTGCACCAACTGTGGGACTTAGATTAGTCCCCATATAAAAGCTAAATTTCAATTTGCAAATGAGGATTTATCCTCGAAATCGCAAAATCACAACCTGATCAGAAAACGGTTGCCTTTCTTTAAATCCGTAAAAAATATGCGTGGTGAAAGTCGCGAAACATTATACAGTAATCTTACTTCATCCAGAATTAAGTTTATAGACCCGATTAGAAAGAAACCTGCCAAGTATCTAGGCGTCAGCATTTCTGACAACCTCTCTTGGACTCATCATGCAAATTCTCTGTTGGCATTAATCCTACGCGGATTTTTCACTTTCTACTCTCGTATTTCTCACTGTTCACCGGCTATACTTCCAGCACGTCTTTCAAAAGAATGTCGTGTTACTCCAAAACGTTCCAAAACGCAAGCTCTGCACTTGAGACAGCATTACATATCTTGCCGCCATCTTATAACTACTGACTTTCGCATGACGAGTCAAGCATCCTCCAACACTCCATCAATGTACATCACACTGCCTTCCAGAGCGTCTTCATGTAGGATGTCAATTTTCCCGTTTGCTTAGAGACAACTTTGGCGAAAGGTACTACCGCATTTTGAAAAATTAAGGTTGAATTTGTCTCGTTCATATGATGTGACCATTTTTTAACATTAGATTGAAGCCGAAATTTTGAACATTTTCGAAAAGCGCTTGTTCATTCTCTTACTTCTATTTCGAAAACTCGGATG
The DNA here is from genome assembly GCA_013407085.1 of Atriophallophorus winterbourni. Classification (NCBI taxonomy): domain Eukaryota; kingdom Metazoa; phylum Platyhelminthes; class Trematoda; order Plagiorchiida; family Microphallidae; genus Atriophallophorus; species Atriophallophorus winterbourni. The sequence continues at coordinate 3,155 of JACCGJ010019596.1, read as the reverse complement.
TGAAGTCTGTCTGGTCTAACAAAAGATCGAAATAAACGGTGAACTCATGCTCCTACGCTATTAAAGGCTGAAGTAAATAACAAACTCGCAAGACCTGACACGAAGATCTGTTCGGTTGGGCGACCACAACAGATTTTGCTGGCTCCTTCTGGACTAGTCGTGCAAACAAAGCCACTCAAATATGCCAGACTGGAGAACAGTTCATAAACGTTTAATTGCGATCGGACTACAGTTGTGATGGCCGGGGTTTCGAACTCCACCCACGAAGCGGAGGATATGCACAGCTGATGAGTTCAAATAAGAGCGAAACTGGAGTCCAGTTCTTCCATTATGGACCGTCGTGATCAACTTTGTGAATAGTTCGATGGCCTTGGCACGGATGAGTAGTCACAAATATAAACTCGCAATATCTCAGCTATTCATCGACAACTCAAACCCTAGCTTGCCAAACACACCCCCAAATCCTTCCTGATAAAATACAAAGCATTTGAAAACTGACATGTATTTAAAATTTGGAAACAAAAATGGGGAAATATAAGTCAGAAGTGTGTGTTTTAAAAGCAAGCTGTTTCGGATACGACTAAAAGCGTATATCAAATAGCAAACATTTATTAAATGCGAAGGGAAGAGGATGCGAATATTGCACACGAGGCGTTTGTACGAAACCAAGGCACTGAACACCAGTGGGGATCCAACGAACGAACGAAGCACTAACGAAGCAGGTTGTCCGAGTACTTGTAGGTGGGGTTCTCAAAGCCACCGGGAATCCAATAGGTCAACTCATCGGGGTCACCTGTGTTGTCCACGTGACCACTTCCACCACGCGCATTGCTCACCTCATCAACTTCGACCAAGCTGGACGTGTAGCCTTCGCGACGGAGACGGGACTGGCGACGGTAGTACCGAACGGCGAGCACGCCGCAGACGATGGAGAGTAGGAGGAAGATGGAAACGAGGACGGTGGTCAAGGTGGTGGAGTGATGTTTGACCGTGGATGCCACTTGGGACTGAGTAGGGGGGAAGACATGAGTTTTAGCCCCTGTTTGTAAGATCATACCGGGAAACAATTGGAATAAAAGTGTATCGGTTTAGTCAATCCACATGAAAATTGAGGTGTAAGTAGCGACGAAAAAGCAAGTTGACACGCAAAGGCTACACTGGTTGAGCCACGTACTGCACAAAGAGATTTCGTTTGACACTCCTAACTCAGAACGGGTGTCGTGTTAAGTGTGACCAGGCTCTAAAATTGGCTCAAGTAGATGAAGAAAACAGTTTGGGAGACCGGTCTTTCAGGTTGGGGTCCATGAGACCATAATTCGCAGTGCTTTGTTACCCTTAGCGATATGGGTTCCGAAGGTTGTCATAGCCGGGGGTGGCAGTGGGGATAAGCTCCCACTGTTTATAAAATGCGTCTCAAATAGCCTCTGGCAACCACGTCCAGCTTCTGGGCTGCACGAGTGGCTCCCCGAGCGCGGCGGAACTGCTTCTACCAACAGGAGAAGGGGCGAGTGACCGGCGCCTGAAAACCAGTTTGCTTCGGGCAGATGGAGCTCGTTAGCCTTCAAAGGCATTTCATCTAAGGGAAGGAAATCCCTAATTTTATAACCTCCACTGCCTTGTGGGATACTCGCTTGCGGGAAAAGCCCCGGGAGAAAACCCTGAGGAAAAACCTGGAACAGTCTGGTAGACCACCTCTTTCTGGCAACTCCCTGCTGCCTTGCAGGTCGCACTTGGTTGTGCAAAGGCTAGAGACGCTGACTCGAACAGACGCCGAGTGGTGCTGGGGACGCCGCTTTGTACCTAAATTCCCAAGACTCTTCATTGAAGCCAACTCATCCTCCAGTAGGAGATAGTCGCACAAAAACTAAAACTTAGCGATGTGGCTCAAAATCGTGTTCATTGGCGGCCTTGTTGTAGACATCTTCTTGGAGTGTTTGATTAATCTCGCATGTTGCCTACGAAAGTGGTGAGGGGTTGAGAAATAGAGCATAGTAAAAGTAACGATAGCAATGATAATATCGCCCTTATAGTGTCAGACACGGTGTAAGCGCAGTCCACCCAAATGTTGGTCATTCATTCATCCCATCAACCAATCAAAAATGCAACAGGGAGGTTATCTAGGAACGAAAGAACAGTTGATTAGGTTGGTCGCAAAATATGCCTCCCTCAAGTAATGCAGCCAGTTGGACAGTGCCGATTGACCAAGGAGATGTCGTTGGTTGTACATACGGAGCAACATGCAGTGATCGTACGACAAGCAGCACAGACTCATAGGAGAATGTGTTATATATGCAGTGAATGTCGAGGCCTTGTTGTTTCGCTGAGGATGTCATCCAGTTTTGAGGACAAAACGTCAATAACCCACTATGCAAGATCGTCAAATAACCAATATGTATGTATGTATGAAAGCACAAGCCTGATCCAGGGAATGTGCCGCACAGTCAGAGATTGTACGTGGGCTAAGATACTGTCAGGTTACACAGGCCTAGACAGATATGAGAAACAAAATAGAAATGACAGTGAGACTCCAGCGTGTTTCAGCATGGTGTTAACCGCACAACACATATGTACTACACGATTGCACATCCGAATACCCATACCTGACACCTAAAAGTATTTTCTTTCCATTTTTAGAACGTTACACGTGCTTGAAACATGTGGGAAAAACCTACCTGGTTCTGAAAAGCCAGTGAAGCGTTTCGGGTTGATGCATCGACAGGTCCGCGGTTCAAGTACGTTACAGGCAACACTGAAATGAGATTTGAAAAAATGTACCATGAAGTGAAAAAAGAATACAAGTAGTAGGGTTGGGACTTCAAAGAATGTCACCACCTTGATGCCGATAATCCCAGCAGCGAAACGGCGCAAGACAGCAAAGGAAATGACAATTTAACATGTGGATACCAGGAACTATATAACACCACGATGAAGGTATGCATGGTATGAAAGCACAAGCCTGATCCAGGCAACGTGCCGCACAGTCAGAGACTGCACGTGGGCGATATTACTGTCAGGTTGCCCGTGCCTAGACAGATATGAGGGGGGGGGAATAGAAATAGTAGTGAGACTTCACGATGAAGGTAGTGATGAATAGGCTCCGATCGGAAAATCTAAGCAAGCAGGAGCTTGTAATGGGTTAGAAACGAATATGGATT
>JACCGJ010019595.1:0-15436 GCA_013407085.1 Atriophallophorus winterbourni | reverse complement strand
ATTCCGTGTCTGAACATCGTGGTTCGTTGCACGAACCTTATATAACAGTTGGCATACAAGTATAACCTTGTTTACATTTAATCCACTGTTTCAAGGCTCACTGAACCTGATCTTACTGTCTCCACCGGACGATGGCAAACAGCCAGAAACCGGTAGTGGTGTGTAAGGGATGAGGATGTGAGCAACACAATACTTTGGTCATCCATGAGCGCCTCGAGTGCTTGATCAAGAATCACTTTGTGATTCCGTGTCTGAACATCGTGGTTCGTTGTACGAACCCTATATAACAGTAGGCTATTACACTACTTCTAAAATAGAAATTCACAGTTGAGTCGTTCCCTTTTTTGAACATTTAGAGCAGTGGGATCTTACGTGCAAGATGTAATTTTGGCAGAAAATTGGGAAACCAGTAGATAACCATCCCCACAATCGCTTTTTGGGGCACTAATCTTCAATCTTGATATTCACCGAGGGAGGCTAAACATTGGTCTGAGTATTGAAACATTCAGCCAGTATATGGATATATTTCATCGTAATTTTGACCATCAGTTGGTCCGAAGTTTTAAACCAACCTTTTCCAATTCCAAGAATTATTCGCGTACAAAAAGAGTCTTCGAATTTACATGAGCTACTTTGCATGTAAAACCTTCAACACATTGCAACACAGAGTGAATGCTAATAATTTTGATATACCATATAACAAAAGGTTCCGAGCAAAACATCATATGTGCAAAGAACAGAAATCGATGTCATATCAACGATTTTAATTAAATGATAGAGCGAGATGAAATTAATAGTTCTGGCGCATTACTTTGTGAGCCACCGCTACAAGACATCGATCGAATCTCGCGTAGAACCGTACCTAGTCGAAAATCTATTGATATAATTGACAGAAATGTACCAAATCATTGTAACATAGAGTTGAAATCTTAGACTACACAATTATTCACACAGGTATCTCTTCAACATAAAGGGATGCGTGGTCATTAAACACTCAGTAAGTTGATTAAAATGTGCCGAGTAACATTGATTGTTGGTGTATGACAATTTAAAAATCTTAATGAGATTAATCCGTGCAGATTTAAAGTACATTCCAGTGGTGTTTTCCATTCCGTGGAAGAAAACACAGGCCAAATGAGGTGAGAATTGCAACACTGAGCCTATTAGACTTTCAGTACCGCCGTATAAGGGGTGATTTCATTCTGCTGTTCAGCTTTGTGCATAGAATTATTCACCAAATTAAAAACATGTTTACTCGGCAAGAAGCACGTGGTAGCAGATCTCAAGTTAATTATTACACACTCTAGATCAGATTGTTGAAGGTTCAACTTTGTTGCCTGAGTTGGTTTTATATGGAACTCTCTGCTCCCCACATCATTTGTTTATCAAGCCTGAACATGTTCAAGGCTGAACTTGAGAAATATATCTTAGTCAAAGCCAGCCTTGCACCACAATACACAACTTGACTTTATTTGCTGTTGAAAATGTTTGTTTTTTGTAAACATGCACAATATTTCACGTATAGTTACTGTAAAATATCTGTTATTTAGGCTATAAAACCTGAGACAAAATGTGAATGACAATGAGGCCTAATATGAAGGAAGAAATCTGAACATAGTGCGATCTATTTACAGAAATGTTCTTAGAGCTAGATAACATCGGGTACACGAAACATATTTCGCTGAAGAGAGAATCCGTTTGAAATCCTCACACTGGAATGGCGGAATCAGCATTCGCTCCTACAAGCAGGGGATTACATCAATTATTATATTGTGGCGCTCATATCCCTATCATTTACACACCACCAAGGGTTTCTAGCTGTTTGCGTCATCAGGTGGAGACAAAAGAATCAACTGAAGTGATCTTCGAAACATTGGTAAAGTGGTAAACAATGTTATACGTGAATGCCACCATTGTATAGGGTTCTTACAAAGAAAAAGGAACATATACTGAATCACAAATCAATTCTTGGTCACGCGTTCGAGGCGCTTGTAAAATTGCAATGTTCTGTAGTGCTCACATTCCAATCCTTTACACACCACTACCCGTTTCTGGCTGTTTCCCGTTGTCAGGCCTTAAATTTCAATGAGCTTTGTAGAAAAGTTTAGATACCACCAATTATAAGTTTATTCTGAATAGATGTAATATTGTTAGAATTGATTTTAACCTTACTGACTACATTGTACAAATTCGACGAATGCTACCTCGAAATTAAGTCGCTCCTCCAATATGGATCGTATATTATAGAATTAATGAAACATTCTTTCTAAATCATTTTCCATTTATTTTGTCTGAATTTGCTTGGTCACGCAATATCGACTGCTTTGTTCGGGAATAATCGATTACCGGATAGAACTGTTTGTTACACTTGCTTAGAAAAACCACGTTATACATTGCCCGGCGAATCAAAATGTACTGAAATATCTTTCGGGCAGAGCAAGTAGTTATTGTACAAAATAACGTGACAGACATCGGCTTGGGAGCCTATTTTTGTCGCAAGCAAAACGTTGCATTTCCAGCCAATAGCAATTTAATTTAATCTCTGACCAGCGTTTTGCCCGAGGGTATTAAGAAAGTAACAAAGCTTTGAGAAATAATGGATGCATGAAATAATAAAAAAACGGAATAGATTGTGCTGAAATCATTATCGGTAATCAAAATGTGGACATCTGATGTAGAATGTTTGTGATGACGTATTTTATTGCAGCACATATCTTGCACAGAGAAACTATGATTCAGCAGGGGTTAATATTATATTGTAACATAAAGTATTATCATTTCAAAACTGGTGACTGTGAAAATATTATATCAATTGTAGATTGGTGCATTGAACTACCGATGACATATGAACAAAACTGCATCAAAGTTATGGGTAGTAATGTAAGAGATTATGTGAATTGTTGAGTATATAGAAAAAGATGGATACCGCGCTGCATGCTGAAACACGCTGCAGTCTCACTATCATTTCTATTTCTATTTACCCCCTCATATCTGTCTAGACCTGTGCAACTTGACAGTATCTTGGCTCATGGGCAGTCTATTACTGTGCAGCACTTTGCCTGGATCAGGCTTGTGTTTTCATACAAATTTTGTATACTTTACTATTAATTTTTAATAAGTAGGTAATCTGAAACTAAAATGCCCGTACATATTCTCCGGAAAATCAAAGAACAAGCACAAATGATTTGCGAAAATCCCGGGAGTTTAATTTTGCGGAACATTGATACAACTAATAAATTCCGGCGAATTTCTTGGAACATAACTTAGCTTTATTGTTTGTTCTGTTGCCCTCAAGCCTTCACTGCTAGTTAACCTGATATTCCATTGTATTCTGCCTCATGTTATACTAATAATGTATGTTTTTCTGTGTCACTTTAGAGGAGTCATCAAGTAAGTAAGTAAGTTTACTTGTTAGCTTTTGGGCGCAAATGAATAGCTATCCGTCATTTGGCTATATCGATCTTCACTGTTTGCATACAGTGGTACATAACCTTGTTTGTACGATAGCCGGTTTCCAGATCTTGCAAAAGTTATTCTGTACGATATAATACTGAAAACAGTAAGGAAATAACCGTTGTGAGTCATCAAACAATTTCCATGATCGAGCATTTACTGATTTCATTCACTAGGTTGATAACTTGTATTCTACAGTTCTTTTTCCGAATATCTCTTATTGAATTTTTATATTTTTGAACATGTTGACCTTCTTTACTGGAATATAAAATTGCAGTGTAATCCGGCATTGGAGCATCCGTTTAGAAGTGCAACTCTCAATCTTTGAATCTAATGAACGTCACATAATAGCCCACTCAGAAGAATGGCACTCGTACTGACGCAGCACATTACCTCCGTGTTTCAATCATTTCCGTAATCTCGAAAGTTACGCAGCGTATCGTGTGTGCGAAGATATCAAATCATCTCGAAACCCTAAACTGTTGCACAGAGAACACCATGGATTCCGAAAGTCTCATATTTGATCGACCAATCTGCTGGAGGCGATCAATGACTGGACCAACTCAGCAGATAAGCATTGCTGCGTGCACATGTTTTACTTGGACAGACATTCGATCACGTCGGCCTTTTTATAAACCTGACCAGTCTACAGCATGATGGCATAAAAACAACGTCCTGACATGGATGAGCAGCTATCTGCTTGATCGCAAGACCACATCGATTATGTGCCTACTTTACTCTTCACTTTTGTCCGACTATCTAATCCTGAAGGATGAGTCTCCTCTGTTGATATTACAGATTGCATCCACCCACGCTGGACGGATAGAAGCGAGATCCACGCAGATTCTAAGCCATGTCCGGTCCCACGTGCGCCATCCATAAACCGATGGTAGACCAAGCATCTCCACATCCGATCTCAGGGCGGCGAGACAAGTCTTTAATTGCCCTTTGCCACGACAACGCCATTCTGCACAGGTTTTCGACGATAGTGTCCTGATCGTCTCAGGATTTGGTCAAATCATCTCAGTCGGTGTTGTCGCAATATTGAAATCAGGCGGAGGATATCGAAACAACAGTGGCGTATATCGTCATTGGATACTCGCTCATCTAATATGTGGTGTTTGAATGTCTATTGGCGTACCAAAATGTTCGAAACTTGCACTGGTTTTCTTTTTGGCGTACACCAATTAGCATCGGAAACTCGTTACAGCGTAGATGGTTCATTTTGTGAATAATGCAATGCTTTGGCGGCGAATAAAATTAGGCGTAGACTTTTTGTGCTTTCATAACGATTTGGATAAACAAGGCAGCTTATCAGCAAAAATTTTTCATTTTCTCGACAGATTGTGTATCAACAACTGGAGTGGACAACAACAAATGATAATTGGAAGATTGTGGAAAATCATGGTGCTTACAGAATGTTTGGTATATTTAGAAGATCACTCGAAACATTTTTAATGTTAATCAATACACATAGAAACCCAGTGTTTTCCACACATCGGAAGCTATGGCGAAGAAAAGCCATCGAGCTGCTCGAGAATTTATATCGCAGTGCAACAAACATATTTGCCTGTCTTCGCGATCGCCTTTATGAGGAGTGACTAGTCTATCTGAATTTGGAAACTCTCGCTCACAGACGATTTCGATCGGATCTAATGCGCTCATACATAATAAGGAACTCAAAGCTTCATCCCCCGAGGATTCTATTTCGACTCCAGTCATTCCGTAGTACTCGCACTCTCCAGTTGGTAGTTGATTCACCGCATTCTCAGACATCGCTTGTCCGTTTCGGTGCGCGTTTGATTCTTAACATCACACGGTGTACTCCCATTTAGAGAACCGATATTCTATATGTTTGCGAAACCTGGACCTTACGTAAAGAACACATTCAGCGTCTCCAAGTATTTGACAAACGGTCTCTCCGCAGCATTCTAGGAGTTAGCTGTCACAATCGCATACGCACCGATGCTCTTCGAAATAAGTTGTTCGGTAGTAATGTTGATATAGAGAAGCAGATCAACCAGCATAGGTTACACTGTTACGGGTTACGTTTTACGGATGACAGACCACCGGCCTCCGAAACGGATTCATTTTGCACCGCCACATTCTTATTGGCGTAAATCTCGGGGTGGCCAAACCGTCACATGTCATAGGCAGTTAAAAACCCTTACTAGTAACCTTTCTAAAGTAGGCGCAGCGCGTCTTCCAGGCTGGAATCCCCGCGATCAGATATCGCAGTGGTTAGTTACGCTTCAGGATATGTCCTGAAACCGTGTTTAATGTCGATCTTGCACTAAGCATCTTCTTGGAGTGTTTGCTTGTTCGTTTCGGTGCGCGTTTGATTATTAGAATCACACGGTGTACACCCATTTAAAGAACTCATATTCAGAAACAAAATGGATGCATCTCGCAAACTATTATGATCCGAACGCTCGTTTACACATTACTTTAGTAATGCAACTTTACACTGATGAAACTTTGTTAATCATACCGACATAATACATACAAAAGCTTTCGTATTTCCCAAGGCATCAATTTATATAAATTATATCCGTATAGGAAAAATCTATGGTATTCGGCAACTATAAACTCTCATTAACTTAAATTTAGAATCCTGAATTATCAATCATATAGGCTGTATCGTAAATGAAATTTTTTCCTGGAACTCAAAATTGCAAATACGAACCCTCGAGTGGTAACTTTGGTTCGCAAACGCGCTTGCACTTTCGACCGAGGTAACCTCGTTGCAGATAACAAAAAACAGTAGCGATTTGACCGAAAGAGTTTACCAACGATTTTGACTCATTGACCTCGAAATCTCCACACGGCTCTGACCTCGGTTCCTCATTGGATGTTCAGAAGTATAAATACAGCAACTGGTGATTGGCTCAACATAATTCCGTTCGGCAATCTAGCAAGACGTGAGTTCGTTGTTTCATCTCACAATGGCATAATTTGAAATGTTAGCTTCAGCGTAACACTTTACTTTCCGTTGCTTCGTTTCAGGTCCAGCTTCACAAGAAAATGCGCTTTCTACTTGCTTTTATTGCGATAACGATGATAATTGTACTGGCTGAGTGTCAGTACTCGCAGAGTTACGGGATGCTACCGGAGAAGAACGTGCGACTCACTCCAGCACCACCGACCAAAGCACCACCGATAGAACCCCGCTATCGCCGTAGCTGTCCAGGACGTTTGGTCAAATATTACGACCCGGAATTGAAAAGAGATAGATGCATGCCTGTTGCTGCCAGATGGGGTCATATACCCCCGAGCAAATCACCACGTCTATCACGAGGGACTTGAAATTTTCCGAATTGTACATTTGAAATATACATATACTGTAGTGGTATAAACCGTTCGCTTTTTTGATTAGGGAGGTTTCAGAAGGTTGAAAAGTAAATTCAATAATCGAGTTGAAAATTGAACAGAGCAGCTGAAGTTTCGGTAATTTGTTTCAAAGGTTAGTATTGATAATTGAAAAATGTAAAAAAGGCGGGTTGAGAATCGGGAAACTTGATATGCAGTTGGACAGATTCAGAGATCGTTGGCTAGATAGACATAGAGACAAAGAGATATGTTGTATGAAAAATGATGGTTGAATACAAAGAAATCTCAAGATCAAAAAGTACCGTTTGTTATTCATTATATAAAATGAAGTTCACACATTGAAAAAGTAAATAAAACAACAAAAGAAATACATTCATGTATAAATAGATCGATGTAGACACAAAATGTTTAGCTTGATGGGTAGGAATGGCGTTACAGGTAGTTCTATAAATTCGGTTGGTTTCGGACATCACTCTCTCGTATAAAGTCTCCTCAAAACTCTTTAACCTCAGCAAACCACATGTTAATTCTAGGACTGCTGGGGTTTGTGTGTACGGTGAAGAATCTTGTCAATATATTTTTTTAACACAGAACCTAACTACTGTTCAAGTATGTCGTCGATTGTTTTATGAACACGGCATTCACTCAATCTCGGACCAAACTAGATGTATATTATAAACTACACCAGTGATGTCCTTTATTCTCGGCGCAAAACTGAAAATGCTGCAGACACTCTAGAGCGCATCAGTAGTTCAGTTTTATTGATCAATCTCAAACGAGATGCAGTACGCATCATGCAAATTTAGATGTATTCAAGCATCTCAGACGGAATATGTTTCAGTCTTCAACTACCTAAGGCCATTCATATGAAATACAAGTTGAGCAAAATCTGGAGATGAAGCACGAGTTGGCCTCTTGCGTAATGCTTTGCAATAGATAGAATCCACAGACCTGGAATTCTACTGACAACTGGAATGTTTAATAAAAAGCCGCATTATATTAAGTTCTCGCTATGAGATGGGATGGGAGATCATAGCATGCGTTTGTCCGAGATTGCATTAGGATATTCTTGATAGAGTGTGATAACAAACCATTAGTTAACAAGTCCGTTCGAATGCGATATATTGGGATACTTTCGACCAAGAAACACACCTTTAACAAGGACCATAACTAATAGGCCACTTCACCTGCAGTAGAGGTTAGAACTACGGAGACGCGTTTCAACAGAAACGCATCAGTGAATGGCGAAAGCTTCAAGGACGAATACGAAAGACCTGGCTGCCATCTGTGGATGTGAAACTTATAAGACTCTGAAAGGGCTAAGGCGTGACTGATGCAACGATCTGCCTTTAGATCCAAACACGTGGCCTGAAATAATTTGGATCAAATATGAAGCTCACTAACACAATAATTTTCTTTCTCTTGTTTAACTGCATTAACGTGAAGTAATACGAGAAAATCCATGCAATGCAAAGGTCACCTAAACGCGATTTTTAATAATAAACATAATATCTAGAACGTACAACTTGAAATGCAAAGCAGAAATTAGATTGCATTCGTCAATAAAATGATTCACTAAGAACTCGTGCTGATTTGTCCTACATTTATGCAAAGTTCAACTTTAAATTATTCTATTTCATAAATGAAATCACATAGAAAAAAGAGTCAGCCAGTCATCCGAATCTAAGTGAAATAATGATTGCGGGTTGTGTTGAAAGAATTTTAGATGAAAGGTCCGAAAGTTCGATTTGCCAACCGGCTTGACCATTCGACCGACTAGCGATTTGACCGAAAGAGTTAACCAACGATTTTGACCCATTGACCGCGAAATCTCCACACGGCTCTGACCTCGGTTCCTCATTGGATAGTTCACAAGTATAAATACAGCAACTGGTGGTTGGCTCAACATAATTCGGTTCGGCAATCTAGTGAGACGTGAGTTCATTGCTTCATCGCACAATGGCATAATTTGAAATGTTAGCTTCAGCGTAACACTTTACTTTCCGTTGCTTCGTTTCAGGTCCAGCTTCACAAGAAAATGCGCTTTCTACTTGTTTTTATTGCGATAACGATGATAATTGTACAGGTTGAGTGTCAGTACTCTCAGAGCTACGGCATGATCCCAAACAAGATCTACAGAGGCCCAAGAACTACAGAGAAACCAAGAGTAAAGGCCAAACGCATCAGGTGTCCCGGTGGCTTGCAACCAGAGTATGACCCCGAACAAAACAAATGGGTCTGCGTCCCTCAATGAGCGAGTGGTCATACCTGAAACGAACGTGAATATATATATACATTTTGACGCTTTTATACAATTAGAATTTGACGCAATTATTGTGTGAAATACATGTTATACCATCACATTATTCATGTTTGATTTGCGGTATTTTCAGGCTGCTTATTAACTCGAGGGTTTGAAATTTATTTTAGCGAATTTAAGGAGATTGAAATTCACTATGGAAATTTTAAGGCGGTTATACTGGATTTCAATAATTTTGTGGACTGAGTATTGGGCAGATCCAAAATAGGGAAATTTGGCAGAAATTCAGCCAGTAAATAGTTTTGTCAATTGGTATAAAATGTTAGATTAAGTAAAAATGTTGATGTAGCTGGAAACAGTTCGATGGATTGAACAGAAATTAACCATTAAAAATATACTTTAGAGCGATTAGGGCTACCAGGAACTCTTCAAACTCGTCTTTTGTGTTCGACGAACATCACAAAGGAAAAAATCTCAGTGTGACGGAATATCACACTGGTTAATTCTTGGTATCAGGCATTAGCAAAATGAATGTGTCAGATACGAGATCCTAGTGTAAAGCAATCAACTTGATACATCTTTCTGGACAGGACGACTGCATCATTGGTATAGTATATCGCCCTCCATCTTCGACGCATGCTCAAAACGACAGGGTATTAGAGGCTCTAAAATATGGCGGAGAGATGCGAAGCTCTCAATTACTTGTCATGGGGGACTTCAACCTTCCTCATCTTTTCAACAGATCAGATCATCCTCTACACACAACTGATCATAAATTCCGTTAGCTGATCGACATGATTCCACTGCATAACCATGTGTCCGACTTTACTGACAAAAAAGGATCAGTGTTACCGTCCGTTTTGGATTTAATCCTTACTTCCGAGGCAACAGCAGTTGAATGTGTTGACTACATTGCCCCTCTCGGTCGAACTGTTCATCTTGTGTTAGGTTTGGAATTTGTATGCAGCGCTAGACGAGTATGTGAGTCCGCAAAACTATTCAGAAGGATCGACTACGTGAGTTTACGTGACGCGCTTGGGTTAGTAAATTGGCGAGTGCTTGATTATCACAACACGGAAACACATTGCACCGCAATCACAGAAAGACTTCAGTCAAACATATATCAAAATTCGCGATTTGTTAATGAACGAAGGTTAAGCGACTTTCGCTTTAAGCTTCGTAGTCGCACGAAAAAATGGATCGGGCAAAGGAACTCTGCTTGGTTTCAACACAGAAATACCAAGACTGATGCGTCGTGGCAACAATTTTGCGGAATTCGCAACAAAGTAAACACTCTCGTCAAAGAAGACAAACAAAATTACCATCGCTTTCTATCTTTGAAAATGGAAGGAAATCCTAAATTGCTTTATCGGATTGTCAATGCTCGATCGAGCGTGAAACCAGGGGTGTTTCCTGTTCTTACTGACGATGGGTTAACAGTCTCAGCAAAGGAAACACCTGATGATCTCGCTCAATTTTATGCTAAAGTATTTAGTCCGTTAGCGATTCGATCGACTGAAGAATTACCGCCATCAACAGTGACGCAACAGCTGACTGAGATCGAGATAAATCCAGTGATTATACAACGACATTTGTGTCGAATGAACCCTAGGAAATCCCCTGGAGCGGATGGGATCACTCCGACTATACTAAAATCCTGTGACCAGCAGCTGTGTGAACCTTTGTGTGAATTGTTTAAACATTCTCTAATTGAAGGAGTGGTGCCAACAGAGTGGAAGACAGGGGTAATTTCACCTATCTACAAAGGCGGTAGACGTTCAGATCCGGCAAACTACCGTCCTGTCACCCTACTTCCTGTGATATCCAAAGTTCTAGAGCGTATAGTGACGGAAAATATAGTTCATCACGTGGAATCACAAAATATGCTATCTGTAGCGCAGCATGGTTTTCGTAAATCTCGCTCATGATTGACAAACCTGTTGACGGTTTTAAATGACTGGACCCAAGCGGTTGACGAAGGAGCTAGCATCCACGCTTGTTATCTGGACATGTCTAAAGCTTTTGACCGAGTTGATCACTTTCGACTAATACAAAAGCTGAAGCAGATGGGTATCAGCGGACAGCTACTCATATGGCTTGAAAGTTACCTCAGTGGGCGTAAGGCGATCGTTCGAATCAACGGGGTACTATCACAGGCTATTGATGCCTCTAGTGGCGTACCGCAAGGTTCAGTCCTCGGGCCAGTACTTTTCTTGGCTTACATCAACGACCTTACCAGAGACGCTCGCATGCAAGGTGATTCTTTTTGCTGATGACATTAAACTTTGGACCCGGATAAAAACAATTGCGGACTGTGTACAGCTGCAACGTGATCTAGATGCTCTACACGAATGGTCGGTACGGAATAATTTGCCATTCAATTTCCAAAAATGCAAGGTGTTGCAAATTGGTAAGCCATTCCAGTACCAATATCACTTTGGGCAGACTATTTTGAGCTGGACAGAATCGGAAAGGGATCTTGGAGTCTGGGTATGCGGCAGCCTGAAGAACAGCCTGCATTGTGAGGTTATCTACAAGCGTGCTTCCAAGCTTCTAGGTATGCTGCGACGGATTTTCAGAACCTTCTCGCCTGGAACGTTGCCCACCATCATGAACGCCTATATAATTCCAACCATGGAACATGCATCACAAGCTTGGACTCCGTGGTTAAAAAGGATATAATATTGCTTGACAAAATATACCATCGCGCAACCAAACTCGTAAGAGGTTTCCGGAAACTAACGTACGAGGAACGATTGCAAAAACTGAGGCTCCCCACTCCCCTTCAAAGAAGCCTTCGAAGCGATGTGATACTAACATATAAAATATTAAATACCCCACATCATCCCTTAAAACATTTATTCGAATACCGTGAGTCACGTCATACACGCAGCCACTCAGCGACACTGCAAATTCCCCACTCCCGTATCAGCTGTCGCCGATATTTTTATTGTGTACGTGTCTTTTTCCTTTGGAATTCCCTCCCCGAAACTCTTGTCATCTCTCCCAGCATCGAAACTTTTATTCGTAATTTGGATATTTATTTGTTGCATAACGATTTGACGACACCTGCGTATTGACTCATGGTAACTATACAACTTGACTATACTTGTCATTACATGTTTATTTTATACCTATTTCCTGAACGTATATTTACTATGATATGGTAATTGTGAAGCTATGTGCTTTTTGTGACCATAAATTCTTGAATCTTGAATCTTGAATCCTTTAAGCTGGATTCGGTCACCAACTAAAACATGTGTTTCCAACGAAAATAAAGCCGAAGTTTCTTGCGTACCAAGGATACCACCACTGTAAACCTCCGAATTGGCATCTTTTGACCATGTGCAGTCGTTTTGCTTTTTGGTCAACGATGAAATTTTAAGCTCGGTCTAGATTAAAGATTCAAGATTATGTGGTATAAAACAGCTCGTACCTATGAAACACCATAGTATAATCGTATAAGAACAATAAATATTTATACAAGATAAATTGAGCCATTAGGAAGATCGACAGTATCACTCACTCAGCCCTCTCCGTGCCGGGTGGCACATGAGGCGGAGACAACTTCATGCCAGTGGTTCCGGTCTGTCGCTGCTTCCGTTGCCGTCTGCACCGTGAATCCTTGTGCATGTAGTTCGCGTTCCAACGTTCTGCGCCAAGTTTCCTTGAGCCGTCCCCTTTTCGTTTACCTTGCGGACGCCAGTGAATGGCTACCTTCGTATGTGAACTGGGATCCATCCTGCATACATGACCGAGCCACGGATCTGTTGTTTCCGTTTCCGTAGCAATGTAGGTTTTACGGGATAGGGTTGCTAGCCCTAAGCCCAACCCTCCTCCTTTCTCAGACGGGCTTGGGACCGTCGTTGGCGGAGTTAAGATCGACAGTATAGTAGTTATAGAAATGTCATGTATTCGTCTGAATAGAGATAATGTTATATAAAATCGATGTGAGGTGGAATTATTATGCATAAATATATCCAATTTGTTCCTGAAAATCCCTTCAATATATGATTGTACAACATCTGACGGTAGGGAGTTCCATAAGAAACAAACGCGCACCGAATAAAAGAACCGACGGTAGTCTCGGTGAGAATGTGGAATATCAAATGTTAGTAGGTGAGTACGTGTAACATGACTTGACCGAAGGCGAATTGGATGCCTCAGATGCTGCATTTTCGAGTTCATTATTTCAAAAGTTAGGATTGGAGCCAATCGAAACCGTCCGTGAGGCAGTGTATCTAAACAAAGATGAACCAGTCGATCCTCATATGTTAGGTTGTGGAGACATCCAACCATTTGGTTGCTCTTCGATAAATCGTCTCGAGCAGCTTGATGTCCTTTTGTAGCCATGGTGCCCAAGCTTACACTGAGTAATTCATCACTATGATAATATACGTATTTATGAGCATTGGGAATGCCTCACGGGAAAAATGCCGAAAATACGCCGAAGAATACATAGCATGCGACTCGCTCGGTTGTACACTGCTTCGCACTGCATGCCATTCTTAAGACTTCCACTAATCCATACGCAGAGGTCCTTTTCTTTTGTTGTCCATTCCAGTTGTTTCGATCCAATGGTGCGCGATTATGGGAAATCGTTGCCCATTCACAAAATTTTACACTTTCTGAAGTTGAATGGAATTTTGTTTCTCAATTACCAGGGTTCAAGTTATCCAGATCGCTTTGTAAGCGCAAACAGTTCACGCTTGACGTGATTCGCATTCAAAGTTTAACATCATCCGCAAAGAGAACCATTTTGGCTGTGACCAGATTGGAAGGTCCTTGATGTATATTGATGATGTCCTAATCGCAAATACAATATAATACAATACTAAAAGAGCTTCCCTAACAGGACTGACTAGTTAGAAATAAACTCCCTTATAATATCAGAAAATGCTGGGTATTGACTGTTGGAAGACATATCGAGTTCTCTTACACCCTTGGTTTCCATATTCTTGAAAGCACTGACAAGGAGAAGGACTCGGGTGTGTGGGTGAGCAGCACTTTGAAACCGTCACATAACACCACAGCTGTCTATGAAAAGACGTCAAGAGTACTGCTTCTACTAAATCGCGAGTTCGGCAGTTTCACGAAGCAACTTGTTCATCGAATAATTAATACGTACTTGAGGCCAACCATGGTTTCTGCTGTTCAGGCTTGGTCACCCTGCCTACAGAAGGACATCATTCACTTTCAGATGTCCTCATCGGACCACCAAGCTCGTACGTGTTTTAAAGCTCACACAACGTATTACAACTCTCAATCTCTTCGACTCTCGCTACCACCTTCTTAAAGTTGATTTGATTCTCATGTTCAATATAGTGCATACCCCCAACTATCCCTTGAACAAACTATTCATACAACCACTACCCCGAGCTAGCCTGCAGTCATGACTACACAGTATTTATTCCCGACTCGATGATGAAATGTCGAAGGCAATTTTATTCTGTACCTGTATATTTTACCTGGAACTCTCTGCCCTGTAATGTTTAACATTCACCCAACTTGGATATATTCAAATCGAACTTGGACAAATTCATGCCGACCAATCCAAACAGTAAACCTGTATATTCTACACCATTACAGCTTGAACTTTAAACCCATGCATCGAAGTAAACTATACATCTTGACCCCATGAATTTACATGTGTCATCCAAACAGTTTTTTGCCCTATGGATGTTTACCTGATTCCTGAACTGCTAAGAAAGCAAATAAATCCCGTTTTTACTACCTATGTTATTCGTCAATCCCATATTATTCTATGATTTTTGTAAAGCTATATGCTTTTTAGATCATTAAATTGAATTGAATTTAATGGAAGATTAAACATGCTATATACATAAGGGCAACGTTTGGTTTGTCATTCAGCTTTCAACGAACCGTCGTGTGACGTACTGCAACTTGAATACTTCGAGTATGTAATACATTCCATCCGATAATCCTTGATCAATATGTTCCACCGATGGTGTAACACTCTCAATCTCGATGGTGGACAGTCTATGCGAGATATCCAGTTTGCTGGACCCGTTGATTCCTTTGTATTGCGTGATTATCTGATTCATTGAGTAGTCTTCATGATAGGTTGAACATGGTCGACGTTAAACATCAGCCTTGTCTAACCTCAGTGAAAAAATGCATTCGCAATATTCTTCTTCGCACACTCTAACCTGAGACCGCATAGCTTTGTCATAGAGTTCAATTCGACTACCGATGCTCTAGAGTTCGCGACACGAAATCAGAATTCTAGGATGAACAATCAAGTCTACAAACTCGGAAATTGACAAACCATTTCATCTTTTGCGACTTATTCTATGCGTAGTGTACTACTAGACTAAGCAAGGTATCTTATTGGTAAATTATAACTTACATCCCGAACAGATATCAAATTCT